>JAAGNO010015162.1:39695-83087 GCA_033439905.1 Ceryle rudis
TTTTTTCCCTTTTGGCCCCAATACAGAGCTTTCATGTAAACCAAGCAGAATGCTTCCTGTCGTTGTCCGATAAAAAGTGCACTTCCATTCATTGTTTCCATGGAACTTCCTATCCTTTCTATGGTAAAGAGGGATAAATCTGAGACAATTTATGGACTATCTCTAGGGAAAAGAGACTTTCACAACAAAAAGTTTGAATATTGTTTGCAATAATGAACAAGGAATGTTAGAAATGGTTTGTATTTGTTCATTTCTTCCTCTTTGTGGAAGTCATGGTGCTGAAGACAACTTCATCCATTCACAGTGATGAAAACAATGCATTTTGTTCTTCCATTAAAGCTCTTGAGGCACAATGATCACTTGCATTTTTAGGTACTGCTTGTTATCAGAAATAATTCTGTATGGGAAGTCAGCCATTGCGGGGGGGGGGAAGCCCTTGGCCTGTGTAATGTTGGCCACCCTTTAAAAAGGGATAGGCCTCCATGAGGCCTGAGATTTATGCAAGAGGATCACCTACATATGAATTTCAGACCAGCTGCTGAAAACTTGTCTTTTTTCTGCTTGATAACAACAGGAAAAACTCGGCAACCCTTTCTGAAACGCTGGTGGACTAATTTATTTTCAGTTCTTTGGCATGGAAACGAGCAGTAGAGCATTCTGGGTTCATTTAAATGAAAGTCAACACATTCATGCTGTTCTGTTTATACAGATTAGAAAGATGCTCTTATGTTAGTGTTTTCCAAACACTCGCTTGGGAGAATGGATGGGGGGAGAGAGAGGGAGCATGTATGGATGAGTGTGCATGTTTAGGTATGGAAAAATACTGGACAAGATTTCCTGTAAGGAGTGTTTTGCTGGAAACCTCAAGAGAAGGTAGGGCTCTGACAGTACTTCTGGTCAGAAGGAAGTACAGCAGAGGTTATATAAAATGTAGCTCAGTGAGTGGCACAGTTCATCTGCTTTCAAAGACTTCTTTGTTTTCCAGGTACGGATGTTTGTTTTCTAAGATTATGCTTCATGAGTAGCCATGTCTTAAAATTGTGCTCAGTGGATGTTAAACCAAACGGGTTTTTCATTCACTGCCTTTTTTGTTTAATTAGTTTAATAGGTCTATAAACAAGACAGATGGAGTGTCCTTTGTTAAACAAGATACTGACTGATGGACATTGCTTAGCTTTGCCTTGCTTTCTCAGGTACTGAAATGAGTTTTGTTGTATAATGAATGAATTTCGCTTTGTCACTTACATTTTTTCATAAAATGGGTAGTTTAGGTATAATTCATTATTTCTAAGTCGCAGTATATGGCTGTAGAAGTTGTTTTTTGTTTGATGGCTAACTTTCCCAATTGAATTTGCATCAATTTTGCATCCTGGTAAGGACAAAAGATCAATGGAAGATTATTTTTAAGACAGTGGAAGAATGTATTTCTGCTTTCAAAATGTAATTTGTTTTGTTTTTTTTTTTTTTCCCCTGCATGGAAAAAAGTGTGTGATCTGTGCAGGCAACACTTGAGGTTAGATCATCTCTGCTAAACAGATGAGACAAACCTCATGCTTTTACCAGTGGCTAGGAGCAGTGGGAATGGATATTTTGCAACACATTCTCCAGGGAGGCATACAAGATTATTTTGCTCAGAAGGAAAAACCAGCATCAGAAGTCTGTACCAAGCATAACAGCAACTCAGAAAAGATACAGGGCATGTCATCTGTAGATCTGAATGATTCCCAGTGGGCAAGCAGAAGATGCTAGGTAGATTTTGCTGTGCTTAACAGAAATGTCTAGAAAGACTGCAGAAAGTAGAAGATCAAAATGCATTGCAGGTTGAGTGTAATGTACTGAAACATCTGAATAGTTTGGCCCATATGTCGAATAAATCTGAGCAGAGTTGATGCTAGTGGAATGGGAATTAATTGGGGGCTGATAGTTGAGGATTGAGAACACATAGAGCAAGAGTCTGCTTGCACGTAGCATTAGCAGTACCAACCAGTGTAGAAGTGAAGTACGTAAGCTAATGCATAGTTCCAGAGGATGCTGGGCTCTTTCCCCTAGGAGAAGGGGAGAAGGAGCAGGGATGGTGTCATGGAATGATGAACATTAGTGGGCTTTGTGCACTGGAATGGGGAGCCTTTGCCATGTTTTTTCATAAGCATGTGGTTTTTGTTACTACTGCTTGTACGTTTTAACTCCTCCCACAACCAAACCTTGCCATCCGTACTGAATATTTTTGAGGATATATTTTTTGTCTTCTCGCTTTAAGTTTTATAACTCACTCATTTCAAGCAGACAGGTGCCGAGTCTGAGATTGAGTGTTTTGTTGGTTTGATTTTTCAAAATAACCAACACCAATCCATGTCCGTGAATCTTTTACCCTGTAATTTTAAACTTCTCCCCCTTGCCCCAATAGTAATTCATTCAAAAGTAGATCCACCATGAAAAACACTCGTCCTTGCTGACAAAATTAAGGATGTGAAGGGATACTTATCCAGGCCTGCAGACAACAGCTATGCTGTGGTTGTGTTTTCAGTACAATGCTTCTCTCTCTTATTTCATATGCCCCCACTTGCTTTTCTGTGCATATTTTCTTCTTATGGACTTTTTGCTGCTTCTGTCTGTTTCTGCCAAAGCTCTAAAATGCATTTACTCAATCTTAGTCCTGCTTTGGTTGCAGTTCACTAAATTCATTGATACCGGCCAGTGATTAGACCAGCAGTGATTGAACAAACTCTCATTGGAGTTACTGAGTAACTTTTTAAAAGAAGTTTTAAAATCTTTCCCCTGGGGAATTCCTAGTTTATGTAAATAGTCGTATTAAAGGGAGATACCTGCTGCATTTCAACGCAGTCTATAGTTGCGTGAGGAAAGGCTTGTGAGACCTAATATGTAGTAGCAGTAGTCAAATAAGCCTGTGAGTGTTGGGACACACTATGAAAATACCAATCTTTTTTTCCTCTTGTGGCGGGTGAACACAAAAATGACAGAAGAGAGAATATCCAAATTAGAACAGGTTTTGTTTAATATAGTAAGCTTATTTCTTTTTTCTTATTCCTCAGCCCTCTAAAGTATCAATGCCTTTATTACAATATTGAGCATATCCTAACTGCTAGGCTTTTGAAACTTAAGGTTAAATTACTACTGTGTAAATAAAACCTAATTAATAAAACCTACCCCACACTTAAATGTGTTCCTTAAAGTACCTGGGAATTGCAGAAAAGCGGTACCGAAACATACCAAAATGACTTTCTTCCTCCTCCTTACCAAGATCACAGCAGATTAGCAGCAGTATCGTTCTGCATTACATGTGCTGTGTTTTGTCAGAGTTGGAACTGCTGCCATGAACTGTATAGAACATGAAAACCAGAACTCTCTCCTCCTCTCCCCAGCCAAACATTCTGGAAGACGCAAAAATCAATCAGCAGTAGATTTATACAAATATAAAATGTTTTGGACAGTAATCTTCTACTTTACTCTTCCTACTGGCAAGTATGAAGGTCCAAGATACAAATCTTCCTTTCAGTATCTTGCTTCTCTCACATGCATCTTTCTTATGGTGGCCACATTTATTGCAAGGAAAACAGTGTAATCCAGGAATTGTCTTGGACAGTCCTGCTCCTTGTCGGTGGTGATTGTGATGGAACAGCTTCTTCTTTTCAATGAAGAAAAATAGTGCAGTTTCCTCTATGCCACTGCCTCACATCACAAAGCAGCTGTGGTATTTCCTACCATCTCATCTTGACATTTCCATCTCTCTGGACTTAAGGCTGGTTGCCAGGATTGACTGATCCTGGGCAGGGATGCCTTATTCAAGTACTTGCTTTGGAGCACGAAGCTGTTTTTTCTTGGTCATCTGTAGTAAAAGCTGCTCTTCGTATTGATGGTAGAGGTTGTCCATTATCCTCTACGCCATTTGAATCACCAGGAATTTGCCTTCCCAGGTGGTCTTCTGTAAAGGGGTGCGCAGGAAGGGTTTTAGCAGTTGTTAGAGAGCCACTCATACCAAATTAGTAGTAATGACTTAAATTTTTCTCTTTGAGTGACAGGTGTCACTTCTCTGTGTAGATTCTTACTTGCTTCAATCAGTAGGATTTTTTGGTATAAATGCTTCCCTTGATGAGAAACTCTTTGAGAAGAAGGTGTGTAGATAGTAACAGTTACTCCACATGGAATAGAAGCCCTTCACCCATGCACTTGTATCTTTAGGAATGAGTGGTGAAGGTTATAGGAAGAATTTATTACTAACTCTGCTCAAGTGCTCTGCAGTGAGTCTTAAGCTTTTCAGTTCAAGAGAAAATGGCTTCCCCTCCTCTTCTTTTCACAGAAGCCTGTCATCATTCAAAAGTAGGCTTGAGGATCCTGTCTCTTCCTTTTTGCTCCAGTCATCATTGCAACTAGTTGATGTAAAAAAAAAAAAGCCCTTAAATTAACCTTCTCCAAAAGAATTTTTTTGAAAGCCTGTCATTTGGGCGTACTGAAATCTCTTCTTGCATGCTTAGCCTCCTCTAAGACTTCCTTTTCAGCATACAAAGTGATGAATTCTAGCAGGACCTGCAGTTAAGTCCTATTACTTTGTACCTGACAGCACAGAGATCCCTGGTGTTCCTCAAGACTGGATTTTGAATTTTTTTTGGCTGTCTGTATAATGACTAGATTTGTGTCATTCCTTCATTCAAAAATGAATTGGAATGAATCTGTCCTTCTAAGGAGTATTATATCCCATTGGTGTGGTTTGTATCCTCTGGTGTGGTGTGTGGGAACCATGTGAATGTGCCACGGAGTCCCCAGCGCAGACTTGTGCAATTTGCAGGAGCTAGTTGCACTTTTTGGCTGACAAAACTGTAGAAATCTCCATGGAAATGCAACAGAAATGATATTGGCCTTTTCTATTTTAATAAAACCCATCACAGTTATGAGTTAGTCTTGGGTTGTTGTATTATCTATCCCCTTCAGTGTCTTGCTCCCCTTTCTGCTACTTTCTTACAGCATAACACATGTTACTCATTAGTAGCATGGATGATAGGGGAAACAAGAATGCTGAAATTGGATTGAATATGTTCCAGATGTTAGTATCAAACAAGGTTGGGTCTGCGTTAAGATTTCCTTTAAAATATTCTTATTAATTGGAAGTGGAAAATCATTCAATTCTAAATGATTCTGCGGAATTCTAAATTCACTAAACATTCATCATCGTGAAAATGTCCATGGTAAGTGGTTGTTATAAAACTGCCTAACCTGGTTTCCATTGTCAAAAGGCTTTGCAAGCAGCTAAAATTTGATTGCATTAAGAGCCAGGATTTGCTACCGAGGTTAAATGGATACATGCTCCAAAGTGAAACAAAAGCCCAGTGATGGCTGTGCACTTACATTCTTCATTACACACTTACATTCTTAGGAGAGGAGAGACTAAAGGGTCCTTCACTAGGAGGTATAAACTGGAAGATACTTTTGACTCTTAAGTGCCAGTTTGAGGGGAATAAGATGCAAGAGAGTACCTGTCCGTATTTGGAACTGATCAAAAGATCTTGATGTGTTAATTGGACAACCTGGCCTTTAAGCAGTGATGATAGTGAATTTTGGCAGGATATTGGTGTCACTGGTGCAGGTGAGGTTGGCAGGAGCAGGCTGTGGGACGGGAGTGGGAAGCTGGCAGACCCAGTGCTGGTGTTTGTGCAGGGCAGAGCTAGAGGCTGTGGTTTCATGTTGGTTTTCAAACACGAGCAGGCGGTGCCGAGGTGATAAACAATCAGATTAGTAGTGTCATAGAAGGGACTTTATGTTTGGGTTTTTTTTTCAGGGTGATAAATATGCACTTTGTAGAATTTAAACTACCTAGAGGAAATAACTACCTTTCTAGTCAGAGGAATGTGGCAGGAAGGAAGAAAGATAAGCAGGACAGGTATATGAGGGAGCCAAGAAGAGTGAGAACACCTAACGTGGAAAGAGGAGAGCTCTTGCTATTCCCACTGGAGTGACAGTACCTCAGAGGCACCTACCTGCCTTTGACTGGGACAGAGCTGCAGGTGCATCAGGAAGTGCTGGAAAGAAACGTTAACAAATGCTTAGCAAAATAGCTCAGGCAGTGCTGGGGTGCGTGCAGCATGAGGATAGACTGAAATACAGCAGAAACAGAGAGAAGGTGGTAGAAGGAACTGTCTTGTGCCATGTACAGGCTGAGCACCAGTGGATTTTGTGTTCCAGAAATAAGTTTTTCTGTCCCTTGGCACTGCCTGCAGGCATGCAAGTGTATGCTGCCTGTGGCACAACACCCGGAATGGTTGTTGGGCAAATAGCTGAATTCCAGTGCCTGAAGATCGCTGTTCAGTACTGCCAGCTCTTTGAAGAGAAATAACGTTCATGAGAGTCTTGACTTCCTAGGGAGGGTAGCAGGGGCCCAGCACATAGCCACACGGGCACCTATGTGAAACTGCAGAAATGCAACACTTTGTTCCTTGTGTGTGGGTTGTTTTACAGCATACGTGGTCTGAATGCAGTGGAGCCAGCCTCCAGTGCGTACTCTAATCTTCAGTTCAGACTCACATTGGCTGTGTCTTGGTCGCTCGAGGCTGATGTGTCTACCAAATGCAGTAACTCCCCTAAAATGTGAGTTTATTCAACTGAGCAGCTTGCAGCAACTTTGTGCACCCCTTCCTTCAAACCAGAGCTGACAGAAATGGCAGGCCCTGGGCTGGCAGGGCAAGGGCCATTGTGCATCTGGAAGCCATGCAGCTGCACTGGTGTGAGAGTGGACCTACACCAGTAATCCCCGCGTAAGAGAGGTGGAGCACAGGCAGGGCGGGCACGCCTCAGCTTGCCCTTTGCTGTGCAGATGAGCTCTGCTGCGTGTGGTTATCCAGGATGTGACTTCTGCTCCCCCGGGAGTGTTTCCATCTTGCAAGCTGGGCAGAACAGAGCGCCTCGAAGGAAGGGCTGGCTTAATGCGCGCCTCAGGTACCGATGAGGGAGGCAGTTACAGACAGCCTGACCATACCAGTTCATCTTATTCACATGGATGAGCCCCTGTAGGAAGTGAGGGGAGAATCCAGATGTCATCTCCTCTAATGTGGCAAATTTGTACAGAATAAAGACCAGATGAAGGCTGGAGGGGAGGATTGGTAGAAGTACTGCATGGAAATAGGTGTTCATAAGGGAATCCATCTGCTGAGAGGGAGGTATTGGCTCTTTCTCCTGAACTTTTGCTAAGGAAAGCACGTATTTTTGTCAGCAGCTCCCTTTCTGTCATCTTCTGAGTCTTGCACCTTGTTCTTTGTGTGTGTGTTACGATGGAAACATCTTAACAAATGTCAGCTCTGTTCTTGTCTGCACAAAACAATTCAATGGATAAGCGCTTCACAGCTCTTAGGTTGTACCTCAGCCTGAGAAATGCTTGTGGAGTTTAGAAATGCTTTTCGTGCAGGTTGTATAACATGATCTGCTGCAGGACTTACACATCAGTGGTTGGGCTAATTGATTTGAAGGTTCTCTGATCTGCACTTGTACATCAGGAAAATGAGATGCCTCTGCTGGTTGTGTTATTGTTACAAATTCTAAATATTTCTTCAACCGTTACAAAGGCAATTTTTTCATACTTTTGGTTTTGGGTTCCTTTTTTTAACTGAGTAACATAGCTTGGACCGGTTCCACTTTGTAGGCCTATTCTTAAAGGGATTAAAAAACCCCAAATAAACCTCACATCCTCCAAGCTGTTGGTCAGTGCTACTACCAGGCTCCTCATACAGAAAGCAGGAGGTTTGTTTATTCTCTGTACCTCAAGCACAGGCACACGTAATTTATGCCTCGAGCATTGCCTTTATCAAATATTCATGTTCTGTGGGAGCTGGTAGGATGTGTACTATGCCCTGGTGGGTTTCAGGAATGGCCCCTTTGGCAGGACAAGGCACGCATGGCCAGAGGCGCTGGGGAAATCTCCCTGTGCTTAGGGGCTTTGCTTTTTCCTGATAAAAGTCTGTTTTAAAATGGACTCTCTGATTGCTAAATGGCAATGGCCTACTGCTAACTGTGTCTCGAGTGAACTGTCATCTTCACCAGCGAAGTTTAGGTCAGGGCTAACGTAATTAAACGTGTGTGCACCAGTCAGATGATCTCTAGCGCTCCAGTAATTGGGTGTAGACTTCACAAAACCAGAGCTCTGCCATTTGATCAGTTGAGTATTTTCTTCCATTTTGAACTTTTTTTCAAAAGAAGCATTTTACTTCAATTGCAGATGTAAACTCTCAGGGTGGGGGGGAGAAGGGGGAAGAAAAATGACATGCTTCTAGCTTCTATTTTATGCTTTTCAGCCTCTGAACTGACTGCCTCATGAGAGTCTAATTCTTATCTGAGTGACTTTGGTGCAAATTAGGGGTTAAGTCAATGACGTTCTCCTGTGACCTTCTGAATTAAAACCATACTGTATCTGTTACTGTCAGGGGTGGGGTTCAGCCACTGGAAAAGCAGGGCTGCTTTTCATAAATATTTGTCTTGCTTTAGTTTCCTGAGATATAGTTTAAATGTAAACTGCTCCGTATGTTTCAGCTTTTGTGCTATCTTGCTATATCACATCACAGTGTCTCACATACTATATAAGAGTATGGCACTACATCATGCTGTGGTGATTATTTGAAAGGATGTACACTCTGTTTTGGACTAGATATCTGTTATCAGTGCAGATAATTGCTGTCAGACACAAAATAGACTCAGTAAACAAACATTTCATTTTATCATGTGACAGATGCCTGCTGTTTTCTACAATGTATTTGAATGATGTTCCCTATAATTCAGCACTGCTTCAAAGCAACAAATCCAACTCGCCCAAATCCTTCCTGATGTAATTACCTTTATACTAGAGATTAACTCTTCATTCTTGTGTATACGTGATTGCATTTTTCCCTGCTTGGAGATAAAAATGTTTGACATAAATAATTCACATCCAAGACAAACCACTATCACTGCTTTGTTTTTTCTCCTTTGGGGTTTGTTTTTTTTGTTTGTATTTTTAAAATTATTTTATTTCTCTTTATTCTTTATTTCTCTTACCCTTTGCTTCCTCTCTGGTAAAGACAAGATTACCTTCAATTTTGGAATACATACTTGAAATTTAAACTTTCAGAGAGAGATGAACTAGCAAGCTAGCATGTTCAGGAGAACTTAAAAGGGCAATGGGAATAATTGTCTTCATTTTGTGGATAATGAACATGAAGCCTCTGGTTCTGTTCCTAGGGCTTTTGTGAGCAGAACAACGTTCATTATTTGACAGGGGTAATCTATGTATCAGTTTTTTCTCCAAATGATGTGCATCTGTGTCTTCCTCTGCAGGTCCTGTGCCTAGGAGTGTGTGTGTCTTATCGCCTGTTAACAGTTCGCACCCAGTCCATGCCTTGCTGGAGAGTTTTACAGTCTTATCCGGCTGTGCAAGCCGAGGCACAACAGGCTTGCCCCAAGAGGTGCACGTCCTCAATCTCAGAAATCCCGAGGAAGGTCTTGGCCATCATGAAAGAGAGGTAAAGGGGAAATTACTTTTCATCCAGATCCCGGCTAGCAGCGTGTCTGCAAATGGGATTGTTCTACAGTGATTCACTGAATAAAGTTATTTCTGAACTGTTACCAAAAAGACTACAAAGAAGTGTGCACAATTTGCATGGATAATACACACCTATGCTTCACATGTCCTGTGAGCAAACTGCTTCCGTACTCAGCCACTCTCTCCATCGCCCTTCACAACCATGGAGTATACTTTAAAAGTTGGTGGGCTGGGCAAAGGAAATAAGAAACAGATTTAGATCTATAAGAGGCCTTTACAGAATTGGCTGTCTTCAAAAGCAAATCGTTTACCTAAATGTGTTGTAAATTAACATGAATACCTTTGGATCCATGCCATGACCGCTATAAACAAATATTTAAGTTCAGATTCTTTTACCCCTATAATATATCCCTAATGCTCTATGGAGTGGGGACTGCCATACAGAAAGCAAGTGTTGCTGACTATGAAGTACAGTCCAGTTACTTGTTTATGTGTGTTGCATTCAGAGGGATTGGCAAGAGCTTTAGCTGCTCTGAAAGGACAAGAAGAAAATTTTTGATGTGAAGTTGTGCAGTGCTGTTGTTTACTCTCAAAACACATCAAAACAGTGCCAAAGTGAAAAGAAAACATTGCCTGCCACGACAGCTGAGATTCTTAGTTCATGTTCTTAAAGTTTTATACGTACATATCCTTAGTGCTGTGTCCTGTGAGAGCAACGTGTGTGCACAATTAGCAGAATTTCTAATGAGAGAACAAAGGTGATGATCTAGGAGATGGAGGTTTAGAAAAAGACTGTCTAAATCTGTGTTGGAATAACTTTTTGAAGTGGGTCCTTTTTTTGTGATTTAAATAAAGGCAGATACTCTTGGCCATAATCAAAGTCTTTCCACTGACTCGAACAGCGGCCTTGTTGGGTTTGTGGTGTGATCAGCTCAAGGTGTATTGTATGCACCCATGAAACTTCAGCTGTTACATTCACTTTCAGTATATACACCGTCTGAAGTGTCTAGTGGATGATGAAAAAGTTATTTACTGTTTTTTTTTTTTTCAGTAGGCATCTTATTGGCCGCTGTTAATCAAAAATGTCAGGTGGTCTTCACTTCCACTGTCATGAAATGAATAAAAAAATTAGACTTTATTTTTTCTTTTGTGGAACTGGGAATAAGGAACCGAGATTATTATATTTGTTTTGGTTTAGCTTTTTGCTGCTTAAAGCCTTTTCTAGTTTGCTGGGCACTCATGAAAACTGAAAAAGTAATAGGTATAATATTTCTGGGCATGAAAACCAACTTGTTGTTGGAATCTTTATTTTAATTTATTTTTAGGGTTTTTTTTTGGGTAACATAGTTTCTTGTGAAAACCTAAGCCTTATGTGATTCTGTGTGTATTTCCTGGGTGAGGATAGAAGCACTGAAATCTTTAAATCCAATGGCAAGTCCTAGACAAATCTTGTATGAGGGGTAGATCTCACAAGGTAATCACAAATCCTGTTGAAAACAGGCAGAAGACTGTCCTCACTGCGGGGGACATGGTATAGTGGGAACTTGTAACTTCTTAGTTACTAAAGGGTGCCTGGGGATGGGATGAAGCAGGCTACAGCTGGAGCTTGTACCTCCCAGAGACCAGAATGAATCAACTGCAAATCATCTTGACAGAACGATAGAAGATTTAAATATTTGTCTTTGAATAAAATTAGTTGCTGCCTAGCAGAAGGAGGCTGCTTGTGCCTCCTCTAATGTTCTTCGGGTAAGAAAGCAGTTTGCCCCAAGCTGTCTTTTCTGTGTATTTCTGTGGTATACCAAAGTGTAGGGCACAGAATATATTTCTCAATCTGTAGCCCTTACCCTCTTTCTCCCAGCTAGTTTCCAGTCACAGCCCTTGGAGATGGCTGCTCTAAGAATGTGCAGGAAGCTGGAACAAGGCTTGCTGGCGACAGTGTCGAGCAAAAGACTGTAAACAACTTGGGAAGATCAGGTTTTACTTATAGGATCAGACTCGGAAAACAAAGCAGAGCAAATGTTATCTTTTCCATTATTGTGAAAACCAACTCCAAGTGGCCTTTTGTCTTAAAGTAGAATGTACCCATCACCTCAAGTTACATTAGTTTGATTTACCAGCTGAGGTATTTCCTGTTGCCTGCAAATGCTGATAGCAAAGGTAGAGATTTGTTTGTCATAAAGTATTTCCAGTGTACTCCAGAATAAAACCCAGTATTTTTGTTTGACAGCACATTAGTTATTCAGCAGCATCGAAAGCACGTTTAGAATAAATCACACATTCATTCAGAGGTCGACTGAAGTTCTGATAGCGTGGAATGTGAGATCTGAAAATGTTTAAGTGAAGGCTGGTTTTGGGGGAGGAGGTCGGGTTTTGTTTTGTTTTTTAACCTGCCCTGTGCTAGATGCTGCTAAATTACACATTCCTTACTTGCTGGGAGGAGCGTAAACTTCCCCAAGCAAATTCCTTGGAGGACTCATGCATTAAACATACTCGAGCAGATATCCTGCTTACCATAAATATGCAACATACATGTATGCATTAATTTAACTTACTTTGGCACTTGTGTAGAATATACAAGACAACAAACATTTGCAAATTTAAACATAGGCTAATGCTGGGGGGAGAGCATGGCAGGGCACATATTCCTCCTGAAGCACACGCTGGCTTTTCTGTGAAGATTGGTAAGGTTTTGGTGCTGGGAGATGGGCTAAGACCGAATGGGATTATATATTCTGAACAAACTTTGCAAAACTAAACCAGTAATTTAGCACTTTCATGTTAAGGCTGAACGCTGCTAAATACAGGGTCATACCATGAAATGCTGTAATCGTATCTGTGACCTTCAAGGAATTTCTCTGTATTTTAATTTGTTAATCCCTGTTGGGGTGACATCTCGTTTGAGACTCTGAGGACACTTTTTCAAGTCAGAGCCCCAAAAGTTCCAATCTTTTGCAATATTTCTTAAAAGTGTCTTTAATCACAGTTCCTATTGGCCATTCTTTATCGTAGGAAATAGAGTATGGGTGCATGTAAGAGCCACAAGTGTTTATATTGAACTTGGCATGAAAAATGCAAGCCTTTTTTGTTTGTTTTATTTGATCAAGTATTCCTGGGGAAGTGAGTGCATGTGTGCCTTTCTGTACTGATCTGGATCTCAGCTGAAAGCCAGGAACTACTGAACTCGTACAATAACTTTGTCTTTGGGTATCTTCACTGCTTCAGTTTCCTAGTTTTCAGAAAGGAGATAGTTTCTTTCTCATGGAGCTGCTTGTTCTCTTATGAGAAGGAATCGTTTGCTGAGGCACTTTAAAACTTGCACTGGGAAAATGTGTATAGAAAACCAGAATTATTTTAAGATTCAAGTCACTCCTTAGATATGTTATCAAGTCCTAAATTAATGGAGGATTCTTTTATTATACCTGTCAGTTGAATTTCCCTGAGCTGCTTCAGGCACACAGCCACAATTGAAAGAGCTAAAGGGGGAGCACGGGCAGATAAAATTAATCTCATGTGAATACTTAGAATTGAATACATATGAATACATGGAATCGGAGTTCCTGGCAATGGAGTCACTATTGTTTTCATTGACATCCTCATCCTCAATAGTTTTAAGATGTTATGCCTGATACAGATGTTTAACATGTGTTATGTGAAATGAAGGCAGGAAAATCAAGGACTCAACTGTATTTTTATAATTTTGAGTAACGTCATTGAGACTGTAATAATTAGACAGACTTTTTCCCCACTGTTTCTTCAGTGTTACTTGGCAACAATTTCATAATAAAAGAGTATTTTCCTTTGAGAGCAAACCTGTTAAAATTCCTGTTAGTTCCTGTGGAGCAGGCTAATGGTAATAGCCAGGTGCTTACTAGTGATTCCTGAGCTGACCCACTTAAAAGTCATAAAATGATGGGCAAATTGTTTAAGTCCAATGTTTAAGTACTTTCTGAAGAGATCCTTTAAGTTGTAAAAAAGGGACAGGAAAAAACAGTATTTCTTAGTGTGTTCATTTTAACTGTTTTCAGAAGTTTAACACCACAGTGGCCTTACCCAAGGCTATGTCAGGGAGAAATGTTTTGTTTCATGCTCAGGCATCCAGGGATCTGGGGACAGCCTTGAGATTCAGCTGTGATAAAGAGGCCACTTTCTGGGCATGGTTTAAACATGCTGACCTGCTGCACCGGAGTCGTGGTCAGAGGGGGGCTGGAGTTCTTGTGCTGACAGCAAGCAGGAAGGGAATTCAAGGTTTATTATTTGTTAGCTGGAGTTAGCAAGTTTTTTGTTACCTAGCTGTTTGATTACGTTTTGTTTGTTTCTTCCTCTAAAAGTGCATAAGTTAAAACAAGTTTCTGTTTTTAGTACCAATCAAATGTCCACTTCAGCCATTTTCCGAGACTTGGGGATTTCGCATATAGTAAAAATAAGGTCAGCTTCTTTTTCTGCTGTGGCTTTGTAGTGCTGAGCTGTCAGTGTCAGCTTGACGAGCCACTCTAAGATTGACAAGGTGGGCTAGTTTGATTTGAATTTTTTGAAGCACACGGCAGCTTGAGTTTAATAATCCAAATTAAAATAATTGGTCCATTATGCTACGCAGTCCTAAACTTACACTAAAACAAAGAGGCTCGAGAATAAAGAATTTGTTACTTCTGTGAGATTAAACTTTTGCGTAAGACTACAGGCTTTGCTAACAATACTGGATCTGTGCACTGCTAGATCACTTGGCTGTACAAATTTGATGTTTCTGGTGAGCTGACCAGATGATGCGGTGCAGAGTTAGTCTGGGAAATCGAGGCTGTGTCGGCTGGTTTGTCAGACTGCCCTCTGCTTGTTTCCTGTGGTACGCTGGGAAGCCTGAGCTGCTGCACGTGACTCTTTGGTACTTCTGGTAGGCCAAAGGCCTTTGTTTTGAAGAAAAATAGTTGCTGCTTGAGAAGAAGCTTTCAAAGGTAAAACAAAGCGCCACACATGTGCCTCTGCCAAGGTACAGATCATATCTGAACACTGCGAGGGTATTTTGCTGTTCCTTACTTTGCTTTCTGACTGCCTTTGTTTGGCAGCAGCAATTGATGTCTAAGTATGGACCCACTAATGGATATCTAACGGTGGCAGCAGACTTAAAAGTGGCAGTGCAACTCTATACAGAGTTTTTGATCCAGGAGTGGCACTGAACTATCTGCAGTGAGATGGCTTGAGAGAAGAGTTGTGCAGATGACTATGTTGCTGCCCAGTCTGTCTGGGGATGAAGGAGAAGAGATGGAAGTAGTGGAGGGGCTTAATCTTTCTGGGGATGGAGAAGTCTGAGTTGAGACTTCAGGTGAGAGGACCAAGTTACCACTTGGTGGCAAAGGATTGTGCTCCAAATGTGAGAAGGTGAATACTAAAGAGAAGACTACAGTGTAGGAGAGGTGTCACCCTGTCACCTTGTCGCTGTCACCCTGTTATTATTTGTTCCTTGTTGATCTGTTGTTCACAAAGTCATATGGAGGTAACATTATCAGTCCAATCAGGACCTGCACAGTGACAGTGAAAGATGAGTTTGACCACCTGAAAACCTGTCTGTCAAGCTCGAGGTTGACTGCTGCTTTTTATCACAATCTTTTTCATGCTCTTTTTCATACTACTTGTAAGAGCGAGGGAAGGGGTCCACATGAGAAGACTGAGAATGGGAAGCCCAGGTGAATTACTGCTTTCACCAGTGCCCCATGCCAGTGTGGTCTCAGAGTCAAGTTCTAAGTGATGCTATGGCAGCTGTACTCCAGGAACATCCTGTATTTGTTGCTTGGAAAACAGTAGTCCCCCATCACATGCACCTCTTGATCATGAGTATTTTCCAAAGCTTTCCCACAGCCTGTGGTAGCTATACTGGCTTACCAGGGTGGTTTCACAGGCTTCTGTTACTCCCTTTCCCCACAGGCTTGCCCAGGAGCCCTTTCTGGGCTGCCAGTGTACTGGACTGAATCAGAAGTGAAGCACACAACAGACCTTATAAAGTCTTAAAGATACTGACAGTGTTCTCCATAGAAATTGTAATTGCTCATTGTACTCTCAGATGATGCCATGTCTACTGAAAGCTGCAGCTCCCCTGCAACTGACACACTAAAATGACACTGAGGTCTTAATTGCCTCGATTGATGGACACTATTGATGGACAGTACATTGCCACGTCTTTAAAAAACAAACAAACCAACCAACAGCCAACCCAGCCTCCATTTCTTAAAGAGCTTTCACAACCCTCTTCCTCCTCTTCATTAGGACTTTGAAGCATCTGTGCTTGCAAAAAAATCCAGCCTTTTTTAATGTTGCTTTTTCATCTTGTTTGTTCTGGACGGCAGTCTTTGTGTCTTTTTTTTAGCCAGCTCAGGATTTGCTGGTCATTGGATTTGGCAGTCATTTCAAGTTCTGCCCATCAGAACTGCCAGAGGAAGTCATGTGTCAGCCAGAGGAGCCTGTTTGTGCAAAGCCTGCTGTCCTGCAGGAGCGTGGCCTGATGCGTGTCTACCCTTAAAGAGGCAGCAGTGACCTCTCATGACTTGGAGAGTGCTGTGCAAGCCCTTGGTCTTCGCTGTTTTAGATCTGTTTGCTGTGTGCAGAAAGTGCGACCTGCTCTCAGTTTCAGGAGCTATGTGGAGCTGTGTCTAAAGCTGTGCCACGGCCCACCACAGAATGCTAAAGGGTTCGAAAGGAAAAATGTCAGAATGATGTTTCTGACTTCTCAAATTTTTCAGTTTTGCTGACTGCTATTTAAAATGACCTGTTGGAAGCTGAAAATCGGGCTGTCTTGTTTTGCTCTGCTGCGAGTACCCACAGTTACTGGTGTAGTTGCGTGATGGTAGAGAGAAATGGGACCGCTGCTGCTGTCTTACTAGAATTCTTCCTCCCTCTCTTGCTCACGTCTGCGTGAGCACACTGTGCACATGCACCCACGTGTTTTTTCAGGCACGTGCGTGTGTTGTGATTTTGATCGTAAACTGTGATTCACATTCTTGGTCTCTGGTTCCCTTCTCAAAGTTTCTCTCTGACATGCCTTGGAGTATTTATAAATTTCTGCTTTGCCTATGTTTACTTTCCCCAAGAAAAGATAATTAAGGAAGTGATGACATTTCCAGGAGTCCGTTATATCACAAACTGGATGGGCAGGTTCCAGTCTAGCTTCGGGGTCATACATGTATGTGTGTGTGAGATGTTGGAGCAGCATTCCACTTGTCATCAGTGGTCCTGCTTACTTTGTTCTCTGGAGTGGCTATTGGAATCAAAAGCTGGAATTAATGAAGTCATTCTCCTCTAACCTCCCAGCACTGGGGAAAATTTCCAGTATAAATTGTGTGAAGCTTGCTGTTCCTGACAGCCGTGCTCCTGGGTCAGTTGAAAATAAAACCTTGCAGTGACAAGATAGGAGAAGGGGAACAAATGTCTGTATTGTTTGGGGGTTTTTATAAAGAAAATTCTTTTGATAACACTTATCGTGTACTCAAATTTGTCCTTCTCTAGAAGAGTCTTTTCTTTTCCCTGTGAAACATAAATGGAGTTCTTCTACGGGAGTAAAACTTATTATTTAAAGGAGAAGATGCGAAAATAGCACCACCATGGGGTACAAACGTCTGACACTTAAATTGCTTTAAGAAGTTTGAAGGAATGATAGGTAATTTATAGCTGACAGTCTCTTTATCAACTTGGTAGAAACTTATAATACAGAAATATCTTTATGATGATTTCAGCTCGTGTCATATGTGATAAACACACCAGTGGCAGTAGTTAGTGTTTCTAGATGAGAGGTAATATTTGATCATGACCCAAATCTCATCATAGAATGGTTTGGGTTAAAAGCACTAGCTGGCATTCTCAAACACTGAAAACTGGTTGAAGTCTGGATCACTCTTCTGTCATCACCCAAGGAAGCGGTCTCTTCATTTCTTCTGCATGGACGTGATCTACTAGCGCATGCAAATACCTAAATCAAGTTTTGAGTCCTGTTGAGAAACATGACTCTGTACAACATTAGTTTTGCAGTTGAGCACAGTGGCACTTGCTTTGTAGGTATCTTTTCAGACTAGACCATGGGAACATGCTTTCTTTCATCCGTTAATTTGGTTTCAAGCAGTAATTGCAATGAGGTAAATTGGACACTGAAAAAGCACCTGAAGCTACATGATAAAATACTACACACGAGAAGTAGCTGTCTGTTCTTTACACAATTAGCTGGAAAGCAAGCCAGAATTTTCTTCAGTAAATCTGTTTTCAAGCAAGAATCAGAAAGACAGTGCAGATAAGACGTGCATGGAATGGCATCACTGTGCGAGAAAATACTTGCATGACAGCCTCAATAATATTTTCTGGAGGATTTTATCAGCTTTCGTGGCCTTGATCCTGCAAGTATATACAGATGTGAGTAATCTTACTTATATGGCTAGGCCCGATTAAATAGAAAATTTAGTTTCTTAGGGGTTTGGTGTTTTGGGGATTTTTTTTTTTTCCCTGTAGTTAGTATCATAAATGAATTATTTGAAATATTCCCAAAATAGTGTTTTGTTTGAACAAAGAGAAAAAGTTCTGATCATTTTTTTAAGTTTGAAAATAGAAAAAAACTGGGAGGAATGAAGACCTGTCCCAGGGGAGCAGAGAGACAATGTATTGGTTACAGTTACTTCTAATCTTCTGAAAGCAGTTTCCTTTGTATTTAATTTCTAATACCATTTGTGAGCATGTGTATTACAGACACACACTTTCACCAACGCTTACTCAGGCTGGTGGGTTACTGACAATAAAGTAAACAAATCTATTTCCTAAATCTGGTGCTGCTGCATACATTTTCAGGTTCTTACCACTCATGCACACATACTATTCTTTACCGTGGCTTGGAAAGCAAGAATTCAGTTTTATATGCCCAATAAAAATGTGAACTCCACATTTTACACTTCCCTATCTGGCTGTGCCTCTCTAAAAACACCTGTGGAATGATTCTCTTCTCTAGTCATCTTGGATCTTTGTGAGGTCTGGCTGCAAAACCTTTGAGGAATAAATTGTTTTTTATGTGGGGGCTTGAAAATGGCATAAACCTTTGTCCTGCAGTTGTTCTACCATCTATTTCATGTTTGTTTGTCACTTTTTCTTGCTCTGTGAAGCCTCATCGTCTCCGCCTCTTCCCCTTCTGCACCTTTTGAAACAGTGGGAAGTGGGGTACTCACCTGAGATGTGGAAAAATCTGTATCCAGATTCCAGTTTTGCCATGATGTTCTTAGACACCTTGTGCTATGGTTCTATCTGCATGGTGTTTGGCAGTTGAGATGAACTATGAAGTAGCTGTGTCTACCATAGAGGTGAGAGTGTGCTCTTTAGTGCTTTACTAATGGGTTTGGGATGGGAGAAGGGAAGAGGAGTATAGAATTAAACTTACTTTGTAGCCCAGCTGATTCACCAAATAAAAGCTTTGCTCTGCAATATAGGTACATGTAAGGGCAGTATAGAATATTGTCTGAAAAAAATGTTTCTTTTTCACTTGAGTTTTCTACCTTAACAATTAAGATAAAACTTTGTCTGATGTGATACCATTTTTGGAATAGGCCACTTAACAGCAGGGGAGATGCTGTACTTGCGGCGTGCAGGACTGGATCCTGTGCCCTTGAACAGATCTAAAGCGGAAAAGAAATGTTCCCACAAAATGTATAAAAGGAGGAATTTCCCCTTAGGATTCATTATGTGGCATGTGAACAGTATTGACATCTGATTTATGCAAAGCTGAGTGAAACATTGTGTTTTTTGGTCTGAAGTGCTGGGAAGCCTGATTGCTTTGTGGAAGGGCAGATGGCACGAATGGTTTCATTTATTCTTTGAGAGCATGAGTCTCTAGTTTGGGTCACAGGAGGAATGAGCAAAGTGGTCCCAGACTTGCAGTGGTGGGCGCAGGATCTTCACTGAACAAACCATGGGCTGGTCACTGTGGGCAGCCCATGCTCCAAAGATGCCCAAAGTAGGGGTAGCATGTGAGGATTGGATTTGGTTGGCAGAGCTGAGCAGAGATGCTTGTGCAGAGAGCGTTTGCTTTCTTTTATGCAGCCAGAAGTTTTTGAAAAATCTTTCTTTGCAGAAGTAAAAGTATCACCGGTGTAGTAAACCAGCAGTTATGAACTACATACAAACAGTGCTGCCAGGTACTGAGCAGTATGTTTAGTGGCATACAGCATGCGACTGTGCTGTACTGTATTCATCTTATAACATTACAAAATACATCGTGTGTAGCATTAAACTGTAGCTTGCTTTTAAAAATCTGAATTACAGCTGAATTACAAATCTGTATGAGGAGATCTAAATGTGCTGTAATTCCATCCTATTACACAGATCCTCAGCTTGGTTGTTTAATATTTAGGGCCAGAAAGGTACCAGAACTTAGACTGGAGAGAGAACTGCAGGTAATGTTTGAATATGCTGCAAGCTCTTAGTTTTTTTTATTGTAATGGACCCTCTTTCATCTGGCTGTCAAACACAACTCCTGTATCAGTGGATGGGCAGGTCAGTTTTCAAGCTGGTTCTGAGGGTAAACCTTAGATCTTCATTAAAGATCATATGTCCATTTGAGTACCTTGCTTTGCTCTGAGCAGAACAGGTGCCAAATGCAGGGGTGATGCTCTGTCTTCGCTGAGGGTGAAGGGAACTTTGCTTAGCTGTTCCCTTGAACACATGCATTGGGGTTGTCATTTTTCCTCTGAAACGTTAATAATGTATCTTTGTCTTAAAGTGGCCTTCTGGGAGCATCATGCACGCTTCAGAAAAGTTTGTTATTGAATGTTGACATGCACGTGTGCTGTAGGACTTGAATATCTTTATTTGTAAGCTCTTTGGGGAGGGAACTGTTTCTAGCACAGCAAACTCTGACCTTTAGCCCCTGTTACAACACAGCACGGGGCGGGGGGGAATTTCAGACATCTTTTAGTCAGTCTTCTGACAACATCTCTTAATGAAGAATATGGAATGAGCCAAAGGTCATAGTTGGGTGGTCCTTATCAACCTTTCTGTTCTCTTGCCTTCTTTTTGATGAAGCCCAGTTTTCCAGTCTGGGTATTAGGTCACAAGGGTCAGCAGATTGTGCAATTATATTCTTATTTTCTAATGTAAAGTGTGGGACCACATTGGTACCTGGCTTAATGCCAGTAGCTTCAGTGGAATTGTGCCGGGGTGAATCTTTCCCATGATTTTCACAACTGAGCTAAACCTGTTCTTTAGTCAATTTACTTCTCTCTGTAGAGCATGGGTGAGAAGGTCCAGGCCATACATTTGCAACCGTATAGTTAGGATAAAATAAGCAAAGGTTGATTTCAGAATTGGAGTGTTACCTGAGCCTTGGAAATAAACTTAAGTCCTCCATCTGCACACCTGGTAAATGGTCCCAGGGACTCAGACCTGTTCCCTGAGGACTGAGTTGTGCCTCATCCCGGCAGTAATGCAAACAGAAAAGGGCTTTCCCTCCCAAAGTGTGCCTCGTGCATCACAGCCCCCCTGCTCCCTCCAGAGGAGTAGGTATATGCCCCAACAGCATCCTGTAGTGCTGACCTAGCAGAGAGAAAAAAGCATTGTTTCTCTCTGGCAAGGGCTTCGAAGGTGGCACAGCTTCAGGTTCTGCAGGAGAAAAGGTAGCTGTGTGTGGATATGAGTCCTTGTTTTTAATGGCATTCAGTTTTTCTGGACATACTTATTTCTCTGATGCTGTTCTGAAGACCTTCTCTCTCGTTGCTGGGGTGAGTTTAAAAAAAAAAAAGAAAATATAGGTATTTGTCCTGTACAAGTAGAAGAGTCTGAAGTGGAGAACCTTCCCAGAAGGGAAGTGTTGGGGTCTGATGTGCTTATAGGAGATTGCTTATACAATCATTTGATTTAAGATTGCAAATATGTAACCCTTTGAGCAAAATCGCCTTCAAGCAGTACCACCATGTGAACCTATTTTTATTCTAAACTTCTGTTGGCTAATTAATGAACTCTAAAGCTAGTTCTTCATATTAGTTCTTTAACTGGTTTTCTGCTCTGAATTTTGCCTACTTTGTACTGAGTAATTTAGCTCATTGCTCAGGTGCGAAGATTAAGATACCATGAATCTAGCTTTACTGCATGACTTGTAAGTCCGAAAATGTGTTTACAAGACCTGAGAGTTAAAATTCATTTTCCTCTTCTCTTTTCGAGCGCAGCTGTCCTTGCCTGGGCAGCGTAATTCAATACAGCACAGCGTATTTTGTACTGGTTTATTAGCACAAACTCGTAATGGCTGTTTTGGAAAATGTGCTATGAATTTATCTGAAGGCCTTCACACTGGAATAGTTAACTCAACCTTACAAAGCCTTGGCACTCGACTTTCGTCTTTTTAGAACAAAATAAAATCTGCGATTTGATGCCTTGAAGTCAGCAAAACAAACCCGGTACTTTAACAGCAGTGTTTACTTTGATCAGTTTTCAGCATTGGTGCCCTTGCCTTTCACGTAGTACAAATTGCTTTACCAGAGTAACGGGGCAGGAGCCTGTAGACTGTTTTTGTAGTTGGTTTCTGTGGTAATACTCAGCCTTCCGTGAAACTGTGGTCTCTGGGGACAGAGAAGCCTCTGCAGCCGCCTTAACCTTGCTGCTGCTGGAGACCTTAAAGGAACTCTGCAGACAGCAGTGACCAGCACGAACGCATGTAAATACAGCTGGCTAAGTAATGCCAGCCTAAGTTGGATAGACATGGCATCTATGAAATATGGTATCTTTTTATTTATTTTTTCACAGTTTTTTATATCATATATTAAAAAATGCCTTCTAGCAAAAACGACCAAAGTTCTCTGCGGTTCACGCGCCGGTCGCAGTTACAGGCTTTGTTGTTGGTATGCTTTTCAAAGATGGACGTCTAGGTTGTGGTGGAAGACTTTTAGAATAGCTTTACTCTCCGGTTTTCACCTGTGACCAAGTTGTTGTATTCCTCACAAGATAGTCATGTACTATTCGGAGGCATGTGTGCTGAAGCACCGGTGGGTGTGAGTCTGGAAGAGGATCTCGCTCTTGCAAGCAGCCGCTGAAACTCAGCCTTGCTGAGAGGACCATTGCTGACACGTGTGTCCAGAAGGTCCGGCCTAGCTGTTGATTGCACAATGAAAATGCTGGCTGTGTGACAGCTCAGTGATCAAATTAACCCCTCGCTGGGAGCCAGGGATGTGTTGGACCACACTGACTTATTTTCCTATACTCTTGTGAAGATGCTGCTTGGTTAATGTGCTGTCCTTTAATACGTACTAACAATAACATGGGCAGAGCAATAGCAGCTACTTGTTTAATGGACTAGGCGACCTAAAAGTGCTTTAGTCCATTTAACGATTCTGGTTTCGTTTTTTTTCTGGTATTGTTTGACCAAACTGCTCACAGAGCTGTCTGAGATGCAGAAGACTTTGACTGAGGCAATACATGTCTGAGAAGTACAAAAATGTATATATTTTATAATATTGTTTGAACCTGTAAGAGTGGATGGAGAATATCTCTTTTTAGATACCTCTTTAAAAAACAAAGCAAAACAAAAAAAACCCTAACAAAACAAACAAACACAAAGGCAACAAAAGAACTTACATGGGAGTTTTGGGAAAAGATAATGAATTTTACCACAAAGTTCAGTGGGTTCAGAATTTCACACCACGTGTTCATCTCTAGCTGTACGGCGCTGAACATGTGTAGGACTGGTTTCTGATGGAGTTTCTGGGCAATGCTTCATGTAAATATTTAATCATATGGATTCTGCCAGTGAAAATACAAAAAGAAAGGGGAAATTTCTAGCTAGTTCTTCTGCTATTAATTAGAAACATTTTGTTTGTTGGATTGAAGTGATCCAGTACCTCTCTATTAATTTGTGGCATGTTTAGAAGGTGCTGTGAATTATCTAGATATTTGAGAAAGGATGTGCCCCCAAGAGCTCATGAGCTGCAATGAGACAGAAAGGTGGCCAGGGGAACGGGAGCACCACTTAGGATTCAGTCAATATATGGTTCAACCAGAGCCACAGTTCAAGCAGAAATGATGACATGGTGAGAGTGCTGTAGAGTGTAGGGGCGAGGATCTTCCGCTGCAGTACTGTGGATGGAGACAGCTGTGCCAGAAGTTAGCAAAGGGGCACAGATGTGACAGTAGAAAGCTTAACAAGGCAGAGTTAAAGAGAGGGACAGTGTCACGCTGAAGGTGCCAGTACAGCTCAAGTGTGGAACTTGTCTCGTGTCAATGTCATAAGCTCATAATATCTTAGAGTCCTGTTAAACCTTTCAATATCTAAAGCAGAAGTGGAGGAGGCATTTAAGTACTTTGGCTGCATAGTCAAAGTCCAGGCTTCTACTTGGACTACACAGTTCAAACCACTGCCTTCTACACAGAAACACCTTTCACCTTTCTAGTGAGCTGTTTTGACCATGCCTACCTTACTTGGGCTGAAATTTCTGTGTGATGGCCCACTGACTGCTGTTATGTGCAGTAAAAGCCATATGCTTGGCAGCTAGGTTATTGGCAAAAAGCTCTTGAATGCTGGTAATTCCTCAGCAGTTTGCTTGAAAAGTGTTTCCAAGGACCAGAAAAAAGTCTTCCGTAATACATATCACTGTTGTGTATCAGCAAGCACAAGCAATGATGGGGACAATCATAAATATTAGGAGGGGAGAAATAGCTACATGATGAGGAGCCTGTTAATTTTGTAGAACTTGTAAGTGGGGGAGCACTCAGGGTAGGCTACCCCGTGCTAGCACTCAAGCAAAAATGATTTATGAAAAATATAATGATCAATATGGTTCTGAGCAGTTTTTGAGCAGCTTTTCCTATTTTTTTTTCTTTAATTTTTCTATTTTTTGAGCAGCAGGGTTTCTTTCAGTCTGGAAAACCACACTGGTGCTGAGGACTCTGCTAGGCCAAGGAATGTAGTGCCAGGTGATACATATGCCAAGGAATATAGTGACAGAGGCTGCTGCAGAAGCATGCTGATGTTAACTACATTTCCTCAAGTTTAAGACTAGGAATATGAATTCCACGTTATGTGTTTTGTTGCTGTCTGACTTGTGATCAAAGCCAGCGCAGTAATGCAAAGTTACATTTATTCTGAAAATTTTCACAGGAACAATTCATTTACTTACAAAAAATTGATTTTGTATTAAAGTCCTGTAGCTTTTCTAAAAGGATCAGTCCACACTTTTCAGGCAGAAATGTAGGAAAATTCCATTATGCGATACAACTTATCCTGCAGTTCCAGCCAAAGGCATGGATAGACGTATCACCACTTCTGAATACAACTCAAACTTTGTTGATTATTTCCATGCATGTATGGAAATAATTATATGTGTATATTATATACATATTTAATTTTCAAAAGCTAAAGGAATAACAACTACAAAATCTGATAGTAGATCCAGTTGCAGAGTCTCTGATTTCGTGCTAAGTCAGTATGATTGCTCTGGATGCTCTCGCATGTGACCAAACCAACAGGCAGGAATCTTCATGAAGTCTAAACCATCTGTCTTGTGTGTTAGACGTTGGCTTTCAATAAACGTGTCTGAGATCAGTTGAAACAGAGATCCTTCTCCATTTCCTTATTACCCAAAGGACTTGGCCTAGCTGTTTCTAGGATGAGGTTTTCAGAGTGTGTTGTATTTCTTGTATCACTCCTGGTTTTAATTAATAACAGAGGTTTTAAATAGCAAACATTTTTAAAATTTCTTATAGAAGTTTCTTCTTTGCATTGACTTGACAGTCTAATAAAACCACAACCTGAGTGCTCCCTTTGGCCAGTGTGAGAGGATTGTTACTCTTCTTCTACTCTTGGTTATTGAAGTACATGAGCCTACATTATAGCTCATGTAATCAGTATTTACATTAGACTTTACTTCCTTCAGATCGGAAGAAGCCAGTTGTTACTGCATGTGAAAGTTTGGCTATGGATGCATATGATCGAAGTGGGTGTATTTCATTTAGTGTTGAAGATTTTCTCTTTGACACTTTGAAGTTTAGAGAGTTTAAAATTCAATGCATTTTATGCCATTTGGAGCTGAAAACAATGCCAGAATAAAATTTGAACTCAGATTTGCCAGATCAAACCAGCAAAAGATATAACGGGGCTACTTTGGTAAACTTAGGTTGCTGTATTGTTACTGCTTTGTGAGAAACCATAACCCCAGAAGAAGGTAATTATATTTAATAGTTTAGAAAGCTTATTACTAATTAGCTGTGATTATAGCTGAAAACCCACAAGAATTAATGAAAGCTTTTTAATAGCCATGAATTTATTAGCAGTTCTAAACACCTTTTTCTTTCTACTTTTGACCCTGTTCCTAGACAGAACAACAAAGTTGAGAGCCTTGTAAAACAATGTAATCTTCTACCTTATTTTCAGCTAACAGATGTTGGCTCTCTAGCGTGATACTGTAACACAGTTTTTATGGCTGAGATCAGAAGCGTTTGGCATTTGAAGTCTCTGTCATCCCACTAGCATTCGGAGCCTAACAACCTGCAGCTCCCTAAAATGAGCTTGTTTACTCTTTTGAGGCAGAAAATAGAGAGGAAATGTGGTCTCCAGAAGATGTGGTAGTCTGTGGTATTTAACATTTTCTTTTGGAAATGCATAAATACAACTCTGCCTCCTGCCAGGAGAGGCCAAGCAATGAGAAAGGTGGCTGCCTTGGGGGGGGGAGGTGGCCAAGCCCAGCCTCCTTCCAGGCAGGACCAGTGCTGCCCCTGGCTGCTGCCTGCTGAAGAGATGCTCCTTCGGGTACAAATATGGAACTACTCTTTTAATGCCAGTTTCCCAACAAATTTTCATTAAGCATAAGAAAGATGAAGGTAAGGGTATCCTCAGTGGCCTCAGAGATGTGCTTATGGGATTTGGCATGTGGGGACTTGAGATGTGTTTTTTCAGTGGCTTTTAAGAACAGAGTAAATCCTGCATGTAAGCATCTGCTTACCAATTGGCGTGGTAACACAGCAAGCCGTTTGCTAGCTCTTTCACAAGTTCTTAAGTAGCAGAAAAAGATCTTTCTGCTCTTCTCCAGGTGTCTGTCAGACCTGAAGACCTAGGTTTGACGTTCGCTTTGTAGTGACGGTGAACTATTCAATAAAAAAAAAAAAAAAAAAAGAAAAAAAGAAAAAAAAGAAAGCTAACTTTTTCTCCTGGAAAGATATTCAACACTAGTGGGTACCTAATACTCAGTTTGGTCTCTAGCTTTCATCTGCTTAGTTTGCCAGATGAATGTGCATTTACTTTACTGGTAAGCTAAGTGATGCTTACCACCATACAAGGATAATGCAATAACTTATACATAGCAGCCTCCCTGTCCTAGATTTCCTTCCAAATTGTCTAGCAGGAGACAAATTCATTCTGTATGCTCGTTTCTGTGTGCCACCACTCAAACTGGTGGTTGTGTTCATGTTTGCTCCATTCTTTTTCTAGAAAGGGCTGTGACTGTCTGTCAGGGAAGCCACCTGCCACTCACTGTTGTGAGACATCGGCTCACTTGCTTAGTCTCTGGGATATATCATCTCTTCACTGCACACTAAAGGTTTTTTTCCCTATAAACCAAGATGAACTATCAAGCCAAATGCTGATTAAAAAGCTTACTAGATACTGCAAAACCACTGTGATTTTGATTACAAGTTGCTATATGCTAAGAATTGACAGGGTGTTTTGTCATGCATTTCATTAGGGGTTTGCCCCACATCAGCCCCTTTCTAAAGGGGCAACTGGGTTATGAGGAGCTGGGCAGGAGGGGCTTCCAGCAGCCACAAACCAGTTGCTTAAAAATCACCTAACAGGTCACCTCGTGTTTGTGATGCCCACTTTCTTGGGATCATTTTCCCCTTGTACCCTTTCAGTTTCTGAAGACAGGCATTTTCTTTCTATAATGTACGTTAACACTTCTGCTGGAATTCCTTCCATAAACTAGTGTAGTGCTTACTTGTGTCTTTGGATTAGTTCCTCCTGTTTTTTTGTTTGTTTAGTTGTATTTGTCTTGCAGGTTAGATTTATGCTCTAACAGCATCAGCAGATGAGGTTTGTACTCTTAAGCCAGCTTTGCAGGATACCATCTAGAAACCAGAAATCACAGTTTGCTTTGCAATTCTTTTTATCTCGTTGTTCTCCAACTCTCAGTTTAGTGGTTTGACCTTTTGCATAAGCTATTTTTCATCAGCATTTGCCAAGGTTTTCTTAAACACTTTAGCAGTGCTTTGCAAGCATAGACCACAACTGTTAACTATTTCATTCTTTCTATTATCTGTGCTGTGTTGACTGACTTCCCCCCTCCCCTCCTTTGGAAGTAGATTAGTCTGTAATCTTGAGTCAAGAGATCTGAAATTCATAGTATGTATAAAAATGACCTTTGATTCATTGCTTCAAATTACGCTTCGGTTTGAAACTTAAGTAAATATTCATGTATTTCTGTGTTTCTGTAGGTCACGTTACATTTGAATCCAATTTCATCAGTGCATATTCACCAGAAGCCTCTGGTATTTCTTCTCAACTCTCCTTTGCCTCTGGTCTGGAAGCTGAAAACAGAAAGACTGGCACCTGGAATCCAAAGAGTTTTCTTTGTAAGTATACGCAGTCTTCTGGCCTGCTCTGTATCATAACTACTTGTTGCACAGGACATAGAGTTAATGGCATTCATTTGGAAAGTTTTCAAACATACATTAGGAAAAAACAAGTTAACTGGAGGTCAGGTTTCAGTGTAGGGCTCTGGGGAACAGTTAGGTGGTAGGGCAAAGCAGTTTGGAAAAAGTACCCAATTAATTCTTATGTGAATTCGAGGAAAAGAAAGTAAACCTGCTTTTTCAGAATCTGCATATTTTGTAGCTATTAACACTAGCAGCCATTCCAGTTCAGAAAGCTGTGAGATTATAGCAGATTGCCAGTCTTGATTAGAAGTTTAATAGTACTATACTGCAAAAAGCCTCAATGCAGTGAGAAATACTATGGGTGGACACTAGTTGTGTGGTCTCTGACCAGAACAAAAATCTGTTCGTATTGAGCTCAATATGTACAATTTTGGTTTATATCTCTGATGAAGCTTGGTCTATTGAAATGACCAAGCTAAGCCCAGAATGAAGTCATTTTCATTTCTCAGAAAGACTGAAGTACTGCTTATAATGTAGGATCCAAATATTACCTAGTATTTGTAAATCATGTCCTTACAGTTTGCCAGGACATTCAAGTTTGCTATTTGTAGTGAAACAGACAAGTTGTTTGGTTTAAATTTTTAATGCCTGACATCATGTCTAATCATGAGTCGTCTTTATTAAAGGTTGCAGATTTTACTATATTCAACTTTAATTGCAGAACTAAACTTGATTATTTTTAGCTGTATCCTTATAGGGATTCATTTTGCTCTTCCAGCACAGCTGACTGTAGGTGCTGCTTCTGCCGTACCTGTAGGAACATAATGGTGTCACTGTGCATCAACAGGAGGGGAAGACAGACAGTGCTGCAGCATTAGCACACTGGAAAGGGACACTGCTCTCCCATTTGATGTCATGTGGTGGTGATACTGTTAAGTGCACCAAAACTTCTATCATACCAAAAGCCTTCTGCAATTGCTTTTCTTTTTCCTGTCGTCAGGGTAGAAGAGTACGAGTACCCTTCATATTTTGAACTTTGAGGGAATCCATCCTATTTCCAGCACAGTGTGTTTCTGATTGGTGCAAAGAACGTGGGCTTATTTGTATCCTCGAGTATTCACAACCTTCAGTTTTCTCATTGCTATGTTAGAGACTCTTGACTGTTATGTTCTTGTTGACCATTCCTGCTGCGCATACTTAAAGCAACCAGTACAGTTAAGGTTTCCTTAGAAAATGACTGAGGAACAAGATGGTGAACAAGTGTGATAAGAGTCCTCCCTCCCCTCCTGGCCAAAAGAAACAGCACCTTTCATCAGTTAATCAAGTCTTGGACCTACTTTCGGTTTAATTTTGATCTCCTCCTCCAATGACTACATCATCACTCCCTTTTCATATCAGCTAGTTCACGTTTAGCTGTCTCTTCCTCCTCCAGGATTTTCCCCTCTCCCCTCACCTTGCCTCTGGGAGTGAAGAGGTGCTCTGCTGAGAGCCATCCATTTTCTCTCAGCAAACTGCCAGCGTTCAGCCTGTGATCATGCTGGGCTTGCTTGATTTGGCTCAGCGGGGTTTCAGCACGGTGCGTTAAGGCATAGGAACAATAGGAATGTGCCTAAAGCCTCAGCTGCCAAAACTACACCATTAGCTAAGTGTTTGCTTCAGAACACTGTCTCAAACTGTCCTGGTTACAAAAACAGGCTTGAAAATGTGAGGAGCAGCAGCACTGATGATTCATGCCAAACAAGAAGTTGTCTGACTGCAGGACCTGCCACAGTAAGCCTGGCCGCTGGTGCTGCAGGAAGGGATGAGCTGTCTCTCAGGTGGGCCAGGAGTACCTGGTAGGCACTGCAGGTTCTGGTCTTTGTTGGTGGGACTCAAATACTTCCTCTCAGTACTCTTAGGTTTTGCTGGTCATGATAAGAGCTGGAAGTTGTGGTGTCTCCTGCCATCCTCCAAGCACATACCTGTTGTGCTAGGATAACACTGCTCCCCATAAGCTGTGCAGATACAGGAGCTTGCCTTTCTCTTGCAAGGAGTGAACTGGCTCTCAGTGTTGCCCCATCCCTGATCATGTTTAAACATCTGAATAGTCCTTCATAACAATTTAGGATCTCTTCAAATGTCATAGAATTTATGTATTCTTCCTTCCACCACGTTAAGGTTTCTATTTTTCTTTTCTATAAAGAGCATGAAAAGTGAGGTTGCAGAACACCAAGGTACAACAAATCCACCGTTACCACTCCCTGTTTAGTCCCAGCAGTCCCTCTCACTCCAGAACTTCATTCTCTGTGTTTTCTCCCTGTAAGGCAGTATTTTTTCTGCAATAATCTAACTTATATTTGCAACATAATATCTGATCAGTATCTCATCAGCCTTCTTCCTTTTCATGTACTGGTTTCTCATTAGCTTGTGCAGTTTGGGATGATAGGCTGTGAAGTTACAGGCTGAACACCTTAAACTGTGGTTATCATCCATTGCTTTTCCACAGTTCCACTCTGCTCTCGAGGACAGATGCCTTGTTATCCCAAAATGTTTTCTGAAAAACAGCACAGAATCACTCGGCACAGACAACACGGGAAAAGCCGAGGAAGTCCCAGCAGCGCTTGTGTGCGAGTGCAGTACACCAAAAAGAAATCAAGGGGCGCTAGTTCTGCAGCAGAGCTGTTTTCCTGCCTTGAGCCATGCCAGTTCACAATCCCTGGGACTGCCCCTGGCCTGGAGGAGCCAGTCCTGTTGTAGAACCAAGGGTTCTTGCTTCAGATGTGCTATGGGGCAGATGGACATGCTGCTTCTACTCAAGTAGTGGAGAGGCTCCCCGCCTTCTTGCCAGAGTAAGTTTCAGAGAGTTGAGCTTAGGAGGGTAAATAGCAGCTCCAGGGGCTGCGGAGTGCAGAGCTCTCTTCCTTGGTCCCAGTTTGAAAATACTTGGCTTATCCATGTACTTCTGCAACTCTGTCTTGTTCATTCTCCTTAAATGTATAGCCAGGCCAGAAAACAGAATATTTTGAATCAAAAAGATTTCAAATTTAGAAATCCTTTTTTTATTGCCCATGAATTCTATGTTCAAAACAGAAATCTGTGTCACGCATACCATAGGAGTGTCATAACTATTGTGTCTGTCTCTATGGAAGCCTCGGCAGGATAATCATTGACTTTCCAGCTTCTCCTTCAGAGTCTTCATACAATTCATTCATTCACAATTCTATTGATATGTTTTATGTAAAGTATGAATTGTGTTCTTTCATTGATTGATTCCTAGCTACAAAGGTAAGTAGTATGACGAAGTTTAAATGGAAGCTTCTGGGACTTAATGCTAATAAAGACAACACCCCTGGAGCCAGGGCGAAGTTGGTGGTTAAAGGATCATGTCACTGTTAGTAAAGTCCTAGCTGTTTATTTCTTTTTTATTGCAAGCTCTTATTTTTTTCCTATGTAAAACATTGTAATAAAATTCTTAAACTGTTACAGGGATCTGTGTTTTGAAAAAAAAAAAGAATATTAATGATTAATTGTATTAGAAGATCCAAGGTTATTTCTAACAAAGATGATAATCCAGAATATGAGCAGATGATGAATAAGAGCATTCTGAAAAGTGCTGTTAGTGCCATTGTACAGGTGGAGAAACTAAGGCACGCTGAGCTGAAGTGGTGTTTATACTGGGGCAGAAGGTAGTTAGGACTGTGTGTTCTCAGTGTCCTCATTAGGAAGATGGTCTGCTACCTCTGCTCTGTGAATTTATTGTTTGAGTTTCCACTGAAGCTAAACTGCCTCAGATTGCTTTATTTAAAAGATAGGATGAAAAGATTTAAAGCTTGTGTCAGCACATATCCAAAAGAGCAGGAAAGTACAGTACTACTGAGTTAGACTGGAATTTAACTTATCATCTAGTTCAAGCCTGGATTTTTACCTTGGGCCTGCTCCTCCCTTAGGCAGAAGTTTAAAATGAGTGAGGGAGAAAATCCAACCTTTGTGTGTACGGTTATTGTATAGAGGGGAGCACAAAGCACCTTACTGGTAAACATTTTTCAGTATAAAAATGTGAATTTGGTGTATATATGTGGTTTTGCACTTTTATCAAATGATACACATAGCTTCACCCTGTACAGTGACTTGTCACATGCTTTATCTTCATGGAGGTGGCTCGCAATTTCTTTGTCATAAAATGTCTACTGGTGGCTAAACCTCACGCTAATATTAAATGGCTTGCCCCAGTGAAGCTAGAGGATGTGTTCTGTTAGCTTCAGGATTTTTTTTTAATGTCATATTTTTAAGACTTCTTTCCAAACCCATGGCACAGTGATGCTTACAAAGTGACAGTACTTTGAAGGAAGCCATCCAAGACAGGACACAGGTGCTAAAGGGAGATGTTCTTTATTAATTGCCTTATTATATTGTCATTTTTCTTCTCAGGGCATCTCTCCCCATCTGTAAATGAGAAAGAACAATAGTGAATAGTCTTAGGAAGAAATTTTGGCATCTTGATAAAAACCTGGCATAAATTTCTTTGTGTGTTAGAGAAAAGTGAATATATGGTGGCTGCACAGTGTGGCGTCAACAATACATTTGGCATAGACAGGGTTATTTTCAGACTCTGTGTGAGTCGGATATACCTTGATGGGTTAAGTGGGTGGTGCTGGGAAAACTATTGTGATTTTAGTAAAGTTTATTCTTATTGTGTTAAAAATAAATATACTTAATTGTCATGGAATTTCAATCTGAAAATACCTGAAATGGGTTAGTGCATGAACTTGGCCTGACCTAAGTAATTGAAAATCACCCCTTTGACTCCTGGTGTATCTAGTCATATTAGTCTGACTGGATATTTTTACATGTCACAAAAATACAAAAGTGTAGGAATACGCATTTTCTCTTAAGGTGTTCCAGGGCTGGATCATCAGCCCTTTCATCATACAGAAGAGTAGTGCATGGATGGGAGGGACCGCTCAGTTCAGCGAGGGGAATACTCAGCATCTGTGCTAAATTTTTATTTTATCTTTTTTCCTCAGCAGGAAATAAATGCCAAAATTATATCGTAAAGGGGGAGTGGGAGAGGAAGTTGAAGAACATCTTCACTGGTGATTATTTTGGTTAGATTACAACAGATCACAATTTTACATAGGCTGGGCAACACCTGTAGAAAATGCTTTTACCTGTGATCTTACTGCAGGTCAATATTGCAGAAAAACTTTACGAGATCTCTCCCACCAACCCACTTTTAAGTTTTCATATAACAATATAATTTCCTCCCTTTCCATCAAGTCGTTATTTCTCTCCTTCCCTAAAAGCTGTTTGTTGTGAACGTGTCTTGGCAGAAAACCAGAAGTTTTATGAAACTGCCCAGAAAGAGGGTTTTATAGGTGCTACTCAGCAAGTGATTTATTTTTTTCTTTCCTTTAGATTTGGTAGCATTCTCAATTGCTTTTATAGCCTAGGAATGTCTTGACTGGGCAAGTGAAAGTAGCGAGAATTAAATCAGTGAAATAAGGGACCCAATCCATTGTGATTTCCTGTCAGAAATCACTATTAGAATAGATAAAAACCCCAAACTTAAATATCTACATGTGTGATTTTTATATAGTATTTGATTTAAGATGCGATGCTTCAGCTCTTTCTCTGAGTTAGCTGTTCAGGTAATTGAATGAGTAAGAGTTATGGATGAGAAAGCACTTAGGCAAGCAAATAACCTTACTCCCAAGAATCCCTTTAATAAGACTGAATGTGCGTGTTAGTAAAATGGAGGAAGCAACAGCAGTAATGATAAATACAAAACCAGATCACATGCTCTTGGCTTGAGATTTGAAAAGAAAAAATAAAAGCTTTAAAGAAGACTAAGTGATAGAATGAAGGGTTTAATTATTAGTTTCTGTATTTCTAAGAAAAAAAAAAAAAGCCATGTTCTTATTACTTTAGCCAATAGGTGGTTTACTCCTTTCACTTCGTGAAAATACGGTTCACATATTTTGGGTCTCTGCCACCAAACCACAGGCTGTTCTATGGTTTGCACTAGATTTTGGATGACTGACAAAAGTCACTGAAAAACAAGTGCTATTTGTTTTCCTGTGCCTAGTATTTAACGGGAAATCAGGAGGCTAAATTTCCAATCACTGGTTAAACAGACCCAGATGTGAAGAGTGCTCTGCTAGGAGAAGAGTGAGGAAGGATAGGAAATGCATGACTAGTGATAAATTTGGTATAAATAGTGACCTTTCACTATTCAAAGTAAAAGCAGTAGATTTTTCAGTGTTATGTAACAGTGTGAAGAGGAATTTAAAAGGACGTTTACAAATCTATAGAATCCTGGGTTTGTTTTCTTTGTAAATCTTCATCGTTCTTCTACACAGAAGCTGGAAATAATCCTGTAGTTGCCCTTTTCCACTTGGCAGAGTTAATATTCCCCTTTCCCCTCCCCACGCCATTTCCTTGCCTTTTGAAAGAATGTGAGAATAACACTAAGTGTCTAATTAAAAGCACTGTTTAGTAAACAGTAACTCTTATTATGCTTTTCAAATACAATAGTAAAATTCCCTGGTGACTTTGTCTCCTGGGCAGATTCAGCCCCCTGCAAAATCCTGCTTTTCCAAAGTCTATATAAGTGGTTTACTTCCAGAAATATCAGGGGGACTTCAGGCTATGTATGGTGGGTTTTTTTTTTTTACATTCTTGGCAATAGTGGAAGGATTTTGTCAGAAGTAGGGAGGGCAGAAAATGACAGGGTGGTAAATACATGTTTGAAAGTGATGCATTGTTTGCATTCAGTAAAAGGAGGTTTTAGAGTACAATAACCCTAGTAAGGCATCTCTAAATATCTAGGGATTGTCAGTTTGGGGTTTGGTTTTGTTTTGGTTTTTCATTCAATGCTTGCTTCAGGAAGGCATTACAGACGAGAAGCGATATTTCTGGCTTGGAAAGCAAGATATAGTACGTGGAGAAAATATGCACTATATGGTAAAAAAATGTTTCTATGTGGTAGTGTGGTATCCCAAAATAAAGAAATTTTGCAATACATAGATGTCCTCTGCTTTCACTGTAAGCACTTTGGTTGAGCAGAAATATTTCAAAAATACCAACTTGCCCGTAAATGTCAGAGGAAGCGAGGCAGGTCTGGGTGCCATGGTTTCTTCTTTCATGTGACTTTCAAGTCCTGCACTTTTCTGGAGCCTGGTTTGCTAAAAGCATCACACAGTTCATCCTAGATCTGTCTTCTCCTGGCCCGGGTGATTTAATCCATCTTTCAAAACTCAGGCTTTATTGCTTGGTGTTTCTTTCAGCTTCGAGAGCAAGCTGTCTTCATGCATCACCACTCCAATCAAAACTTTGTGTTAGAAGTGTGGATAGGCCAGATCTGGATGATGCTGTCTCTTGGATCTCGTTCTGGTCTTTTGTGTTGCTGCCGCTGAATGATCCTGAGTTCTCCTTCACAGTCCCTCCCTCTAGGAGCCAGACCCATCACTTTCAGAGCAAAGGAGGCTGATAGGGAGACTTGGGCTTTAAGTTAAACCAGGCTGCAAGACTAAGGAAAGCAGCAGCATTTTGGCATTTATGATTGAGGTGTGTTTCCACAGCCACCTTGCAGGAGGATGCAGGGCCTGGAACAGGTGTCTGTGAGGGTTATTTCTCTCCTGTATTGTCATTACTGTAAGTCCTTCCCTTCTTTGCTTGCTTCAGTAAGCAGGGGGTTTAGCTAGTGGAAGTTTACAGAAGCAGGCAGTGGATTTTGGCAGACTGCTGGTGTTAGTGACATGGAGATAAATCACAACAGGTTGTGTTACTGAGTCATTGATTCCAGTGGAAACTATAGCTGCAGTTGCAGAGATATGCTTTAATTCTCCCCTTCTCTTCCACTAAAGTGAATCTACCTCGAAACAGAATCCTTGGAAAAGCTTCTGATGCCTTATTTTTTTCAGCTCAAGTGAGTGTTATGCACAGTCCATTAAGATGTGGAGTAATGTGAGATGAGTGGCCAATTACCTGTGTGCAATTAATAAACCCCTACTGAGCCCTAAACTCTGGGAACAGATTTCCCATTTACACAGGTTTGTTTGTTTGTTTGTTTCCCTTTTATCATTCTAGTAACTGTTCCCTGGGTGTTTTGAAAATGGCACTTGTTCTGACACAGTTTCAGCTTTGATTGGAAAATCCCAGGATCATCTTTCTAGATGCATAAAGATGTACAAGAGTTTGATCCCCCAAGGTTCTGTTTTCATCCTGAGAGAGCGTTGAGCAGCCTTAATTCCTATCAAGGACTTTGGTAGTTGGTGAACTGAGCATCTTATAAGAAGTAGAATTAAAATCTAAAAGGCAATTAAGGTAATGCAGGTTCTCTCACATGTTTGTTTTCAAAAATATGAAAACTGGAAGTGGAATTTTGTGATTACTGTAGGTGGTCTTGAGAACGCTAAACTGAAAACGAAAAATTTTAGTACTGCCTGAAAGCATCACACCTCTGTGGCTGGGAAGGACTAGGCAAAGCCGAGAGATGATTCAGAAATGATGCATGTCATTTCAAAAGCAACACATTTCTTAGTCATTTAACAAAAAGAATTGTTCTCTTGGTGATTACTGTATGTTGTATGTGGATTTAAGAACAAAGAAAAAAAACCCAGAAATATTTTTTGAGTTTCTGAATACCTGATATTTCTCCATCCATGACTTTACTTCTCCTCTGTAAGGGGACCAGAGTACATTATCAAAAACCACCAGCTGAGTCTGAACCCCATGTGGACTGCTCTGAAAGTTGGTTCAAGTTTTTGAAGTTTATTCTGAGGAGATTTACTCCTTTCCTGCATGTACCAGCACAGGTGTGATATAGTATAGCTCGGATAAAATATGAAGGATGTTGCTTTTCTTCTGCTAGTGTATTTGCCTCAGTCTTTATGGTTGGCTTTGTTGGTCACTTGTGCTGGAGGGGCCTTGCTGGGTAGTGGTATATCTGTTAGTGTTAGGAGGGACTGATTCATGCTGTGTAGCTGTGGACAGTGTATTCTGAGTTATCTCCCGAAGGTGCCTGCCTACCTCTCAAGGATAAATTATAAACTTGCTTCCTACTTGGGAGCTCTGAATTATAACTATCTTAAATACTTAAAATGTCATAAAGCAAACGAAGGAAATATTCCCCTTGGATCAGATTCAAAGGGGAAAAAAAATAAAAGAAGAGAAGGAAATAGTAAAATAAGAAACAGAAGATGCTATTTTGAGTGTGTGCAGTATTCATGCTCACCAGGGTTGGTTCTGAGAGTTGTTCCTTCTGAAGAATAGTAACTTGGGCCTTTTGGCTCTTCTGACAGGTAGCTGTTGTCCTGAACTGCCATGGCAGCCTTGAAATGGCAATTTTTGTAAGACTGTAAAGCTCTCTTGAGGGATGTATAAGACTTTTTTGTTTCCATCATGAGGGGTATAGGTTTCCTTGCCTCTGTACAATGCAAAGAAAATTACAGTCCCTATTTTTCTCAGTGGTGTGTGTAAACAAAATACATTCCTAAATACATTTTGTTCTTCAACAGAATATTCAGGTTTTGGTAGCAAATTTTCAAACTACTGCACTTGATCCTGTTTCCTCTGACTGCAGAAGGACCCTTTGAACTGCGGTCCTTGCTGTGGTTAGTGGCCGTGGCCAGTATCTTTTGGTCTTGCAAACTGATTTTTCCATGTCAAGTTTGGATGTTTCCTCTCATTTAGCCTCTGAAATGCGTAGGTGAACTCAGCAGCAGAGGTTGTTTCTGGTGCAGTCACTTTTAATGTCCTCACAACAACAGGAAGAAATAGAGCTGGGGCACTTTTCCCATTCTGCAATGTCTGAAAGTAACCACTGAAGGAGATAAAAGTGTATGTGGCAGCAGTTTCTTAATCACTGAGTCGACTGTGTAGTGAGTGCTCAGATAAAAATTGTTGAAATATTCCCAAATATTTAAAACATTCTTTGGTTTTAATGCTCTGGCTTATCCTAAGTACATTTAGAGTTGCTTTTATTTTGTTCTGAGGAGTAAGTAGTTAATGTCCAAGGCAGGTGTTGAAACAGTGATGGTTGCCTTTTTTGGAAGAGTCTGTTGAATTCTTTCCAGAAAAAATAACGTGCTTGGCTCGCTTAACCTTGCCTTGGGTCCGCGTAGTAAAAATCCCAGTGTTGGCAGGCACAGCAGAACTCTGCACTCCTTTCTAAAACCTGGTAGTGGAAGCAGCATTTTGAATAGACTTTAGTATGTGATTAAAAAAAATAAATTATAATAAGCTTCATGTTTATTTAAAGATGTTTACTGTATGATCATTTAGTGAAGATGCTTGTGCCAGACTTTTTTCTGCTCTGTTTTCTGTCTGTCAGTTCCTCACTAGTAAGACTCAGTAACTTTGGGATTCATTGATAGGATCTGTCTCACAGGAAGACATTTGTCATGCTGCGGGATGATGCAGAATGTTTTAAAGTTTTAATTAGTAGTAAACGGAAAACCAAGTATATGCTGAAGAAGAAAGCTGTGGTGTTAGCAGACATTTAAATATCTCAAATCTCAGATGAAAAATACAGTGAAAATGCATTATTGCAAGGTAATGCATTTCTTTGTTCAATATTTAGAAGGAATAATATTTTCTTTCATGCTTACTCAAACCTTAAAAGGTTACACTGATACTTCTTTACTCTGATGGTGACCATAAAAAATACCAGAAACATTGTGAAGTAGAATAAAAGAAAAAAAACCCACGGTGCTTACTGGATAAACTGTAAGGGTTTTGAGCTAAAGAGGTTTGCTCCTTAGAGTGGCATACCAACATCTATTCAATATCCCTGCAAAATAATAACTGGTTAAGTCCTTAAATCCCTCGGCTTTTATGCATGGGAGATTTTTCTAGTTAGGACAGAGCTCCGCAAAGATCTCCCACATGTCTCATATAAGACAGCATTTCTAAGAGGTGCTCTGCATGCAATCCCTGCATGACCTGGCTTGTGCTGTGTCAGTGTCATCCAATGAGACTCTGTACAATATAAAATTTAACATGTTAGGAGCATTGTAGAGATGCCCCATAAAATCCATCCATGGTGTAGCTGCTTCTAGGTGGTGACAGTACAAAGTGAATGCTGTTTGGTAAACAGATTTGAAAGATAAATGTTGCATTCTTTCCCTAGCATTGCAGATTTGAGGGCAGTGGGTTTACTCTAATGGTGGAATTTGCTTATATGAGAAGTATGAGACTACTGAGAGAATGTGGTATATTCTGTGTTACACTGAATGAAGACTTTTTTTATTTCAAGAAAATGTTTTATAGTAGTCGTAAGAAAAAGAGCAATTAAGGAAGCTCATTCAGAATTGAAACAGATGTTGGTTTAAACCTTGAAAGTTATCCTGGCAAAAGGATTCCTAACCTGGGTTTTGTGATGGGTCTGGTCAAACTGAACTTAATTACATGAGCCTTCTCTTAAAGGACAGTACGTGAGAAGTGTGTAATAGATGCTAATGTAATAGCTGGTAGCACAGGAAGAACTTCAAAACTCTTTCTGTGTGCCAGTAGGTGTAATTTATGTGTCTACTTTGACAAATATTTGTAGGTGCTAAACAAACTGATATATGACATCCTGAAATAGGTTTTGGAACCCTAGCTCCAGGTAAGGTAATAGTTTGTTGGCACTAGTTAATTTCTATAATCAGAACTTGATTTCTGATAAATAATAATTGCTATTGATGTATTTTTTTCATTTAAAAGGTTAGAGAGGTCCTTGTGACCATTAGCCTGCTGTGATGTGTAAATAATACTCAGGCCAGGTTAGAAATTGTTATGATGTATTTTTTTACTCTTCCAGTAATCATCAGTACTTTTGGATTTTCAATTGGAAAAACAAAACAAAACCAACCAAACAAAAACAAACAAAAAAACCCCTTCTGTTCCACCACTGAAGTCTGGGTAGTAGAAAGACAAGGAAAGGCAAAGAGGAGGAGAGCAGCAGAGTGACTCAAGCTTCTTCACAGGCTGCTCTGAGGACAGCACAAGAAAACAGTACTACTACTTTCATGAAGCTTTGTCTACTGCAGCAGTCTGGAAGTAGGGGCTGTGTGTTATATCTGGGCAAGTACTGCTTGCACACTACTGCAAGGAGAAATATTCACTGATATGTCCAAAATGGAAAGTTTATTCATCTTGCTGTGCTGTGTGACTCCAACACATAATATTCCTGACTTGATGTTTTAGGCCTTAGTGAAAGCCTTCATGGAAGGACCAGCTCAAGTAGGGCTTGAAGGCCCCAGTCAACAAGCATCTTGAAGGAAGGGACAGTGAAGTGTATGGATGGGAGATGGCTCTTGAAGTTGGGCAGATGAAGGAATGCTCTTCTTTGACCAGTTGCTATAGGTACCTCTTGAGAGCTGACAAATGTTCTGGAAGTGCTGGCCTCATCCATCTGCAGGGACAGGAGAGCCAAAAGGTTCTTGTTGGGATGGTCTTGCATTGCAGTAAATCTGGAATGACTTATCTCAAGACCACTACAAGCTGAAGCAGGTCCCAATGTGAGAGTTTGACCATGTGCCACCTTCTTTTCTTGACTGTTGCTATTACCACTTCCGTGAAGTTATATTTGAAAATTTTAGGCTTTCCTGCAGAACCTGATACACTTCTACTTAGTTTTTCCATTTTTACTATTTTCAACAACAGTTTAGTTTTTCCAGTCGAGGCCTAAGCTAATGTAACCTATTTATAAGGATTTTTCTAAAGATGTATAACTCATTTTATGCGTTAGACTAAAGCATTTCCTTCCTTCTTGTAAATAAAGCAACAGTAAATATCTTCCCTTTCTCTTACCTTTACTCTTTCCTTACAATTTTCTCAGTTGGCCTTTATCTGTCACTGAGCTTGGACATTATTTCTGATTTGGAAGTTACTTCTACCTGGTTTTATTGACCTTTACATCCTTGTCTCCCTTCAGTTCCTCAGACCATCTTCTTACTCCCTCCTGTGTTAGTTTACCTCTTGTCTTCTAGCTCTCCCGTGGCCCCCACAGTTCAGCTCAGGGGGCGGGAGGGGCCTCTGGGGATTGTCTAGCCCACCTCCCCTGCTAAACTATGCAGATGTTAAATCACATGAAGTTTAGGTGGTGTTGGAAATAAGCTGTAATCACCTTCAGCGAATGTAATTGGTGCGACAGTTTACATTGCTTAAACATCCTACCTGACTGTGCAGATAAAAGTACCACATTAAAAATATGTTTTTATTCCCATCAGGTGTCTCTAGGTTCTGTTGTTCAGTTTGAGAAGGGAAATTTCTCCTTGTCAGCAGAAACGGAAGAAAAGCTTTTTCCTGAGAAAAATGAACATCTGCTACAGTGGGCCCAGAAGGAATATGGAGCAGTAACATCTTTCACTGAATTCAAAATATCAAGAAACATCTATATTAAAGTAGGAGAAGGTAAAACAAAACAAAACCAACAGAGTTCATAGGCACTTCTAGATGTTGAAAAAAGAAAATAAGTCTTGTTGTAGTATTATTTCACATTTTTAATCTTTAAACATACTTTTCATTTTCCAAGAGATGTGATAGGAAGGAGGAAGGCAGAGAAATAAGAGCAAGTCTAAAGACTAGTCCTTGGATTTAGGCAACTTTTAATGGGTTCTGGTGCCATAATATTATGCTTATAAATGTGGATGTAATTGGCCAGAATCTTAGAGGAGTCAGAGCTTCAGCTTTTAAAAGGAATAAACTACTCATGGTGATTGTTTGGATGTCTTCATCTAAAGAACTGAAGTGGAGAACCTGAGGTAGGAGTAATTTCTAGGAATACCCGAGTAATTTCTAGAAATACCCAAGTTATATCTTTTTTTCAGTATTTATTTGTCCAAGGTTCCAGACTATTTTGAGCAAAGAATTACCACTTTTCTCACCAAGATAAGTTGCCTCACGCTGATATCCTTGTGTATTTTCATCCCAAGGAGAAAGATTTCCTGTCTCTCTGAGCCACATGCCAGATTCATCACCTGGCCTAGGGCAGGTGGGAGAGGACTCCAGCTCCTCAGGGATTTCACAGGCCCATATTAGGGCAGGGTTTGGGCTGTAGCTCTCTGATTGAGCAGTGTTGGAACAACTTAACAACATGAGCCTCTGCAGTACCTTCTGGCTCGTGCTTTCCCTCAGCTGGCTGATGGTCATATAGTGTGTCCTCTGCAGGGGAGTTCCACTTGAGCTGGCCATAAACCGTGGATAACACAAGAGCCACAACTCTTCACTGTGTTCTCAGAGCAAGAGAGTTGATTCAGGAGGGTTTATGCCCTACTTAGCAAGTTCATTTTCTGGAAAATACATAGTTAATAAAAGGAACTTTGCAGGGGGGGCAGACTTCCCTTTATTTTGCAGGATGATTGGGGATGAAATGTTCTTTTTTACAGGTATGGGATGTTTTAAGATGTCAGTTTTCTTTACCTGATGGCCTGCAATTCACTTTTTCTTTTGTTCTCTGAAGATGTCATCCAAGTTCAGGCTAAAGCATCTAAGTTTAGGCTAAGCCAAAAGCAGCAGGACTAATGGCTGGTTAAAGGTGAACTAGAACTGATTTGCATTGCAGCTATTGGTTGCAGATGATTTGAAACTAATTGTTGTCACTCAAGAAGTTCAGTGATGGGGAAAGCAAAAATCAATAAAGCATTTTATCAACATCCAGTGAGTACCTGTGGGCTCAGCATTTATATGAACAAGCAGCCTAATTTAGTAGGACTTCAGCAATATTTCTAGCAATCCTCCTGCATACCTGAACTAGTTGGCTACCAAAAAAAAAACCACCCCAAAACAAAACCAACAAAAAAACAATCAAAACCTTCTGTGGAGAAGGTATTCTTTCCTAACCACCTCTATGTGATCACTTTATTTCCTGAAGCATGAGGCTTGCCCCCACCTCAAAATCGGAACATGCCTGTGTTGGTTTTACCCAAATCCTGCCAAATCTGTACCGGATTCCCTTGTTCTACTTGGCATTAGTCTTAGATTTTAATGCCAGAAAATAATTTAGAAATATATTTGTTAGCTTATTAAAGTGCCCTTGAAAGTATATACATGGGCCTGGTTGTCACTGTGTTGCAGAGATGAACATTTCATTAGATATGTTAGAAAAAAACAAACAAAATTTTGTTTGTGGATTTGCAATCTCCAGTCAAACTAGGCAATTAGGTAGGAGAGCTTTGCATCACCTTTAGAATGTGTTAAAATGCAATTTTATTAGGAGTAAGCGCACAAAATGGAACTTGGCAGGCAACCAAAATAGTTTCTGAGAAGGCTTCTACAAACCAGCTCAGCTGTAACCATTTTTGATTTAAATTCTTGGCAGAAGAATGAATATTGGGGGG
>JAAGNO010015163.1:15627-28720 GCA_033439905.1 Ceryle rudis
TGCTGCCCGGCCCCGCGGGACGCCATGGGCTGGATGCCGGCGCAGGGTCGGCTGGCGGCGGGGCTGATGGTGAACCTGGCCGCCTCCATCTGCATCGTCTTCCTGAACAAGTGGCTGTACGTGCGGCTGGGCTTCCCCAACCTCAGCCTCACCCTGGTGCACTTCGCCATCACCTGGCTCGGCCTCTACTTGTGCCAGGCGCTCGGCGCCTTCTCCCCGAAGAGCCTGCAGCCCTCCCAGGTGATGCCGCTGGCCCTCAGCTTCTGCGGCTTCGTCGTCTTCACCAACCTCTCCCTGCAGAGCAACACCATCGGTACCTACCAGCTGGCTAAGGCCATGACCACGCCGGTCATCGTGGTCATCCAGAGCCTGGCTTACGGAAAGACCTTCCCTCTCCGTATCAAGCTTACCCTGGTGAGGAGGCGGTGGAGCTGGGGGGGTGTGGTTCGGGTGCGGGTGGTGTCGGGGGGGGTGAGGCAGGAAGAAAAAAAGCTCTTATTTAGTGCTTTCAAATACTTCCCTATCAGTTGTCCCAGGCCTTTAAAAACAAAGGCAGGAGGAAGGCAAAACAGAATGCTGCTAAAAGACAGAAAGACATTCCCTTCTACTCAGGAGGGGTGAGCTGGGAGCTTCCACTCCAGAGGAAGGGCCATACACAAATGAAAGGGGATCACGGTGGACTGGGATATAACTTTTCCTGTTTTTCCTGTAATAAACCTTAGTCTATTAATTAGGAACCAAGAGGGTTAAAAGAAAAGTAAGAAGTTTTTCAGTGAAACAAAGTCCACTGGCACAGACCACACGCTAGACTCTCCTCCCTAACCCACGAGACTGGCTCTTCTGACGTGCAGAGCTCCACAAGCTCTGGCACAGATCTCAGCCACTACTTCCCATGAAGTTCACTCATTCCTGAACTTTGCTACTACCTGTATGGAATATGTTTTGCTATTCATAGACAAATCTCTTCCAATAGTTACAAGAACTTATATTAAATAAAATAATAAAATGCATTATCCAAAATTAAAACCCCTATGCACACTTTGAGGAGAGAAGGGAAGGTCGGTAGCTTGTCAGAAAGAAAAAATAAGTAAATCCAGTAATGTAGATGAAAACCAGAAAAGCTACTTGACCACCAGTTCAATACCATTCTCAGCTTTACTGCTCCCATTGAGCAAAGGCTCTACTCTGACACTACATTTAGCTTCCAAAATGAGGAAAACTCTTAAGAGCACCGCCTGGTGGTGCCAGAATGATGAAGAAAAATACTGCCATGAAACCAGGAGTAGATTTAGGATTAAAAATTGGAACAGAACCATTCCAAATGGCAAGGAAACTAATCCACCAGTTCCACCGGTGAGTGGTTTTGTTGCCCCTGTTAAAATGTATTTGCATATGAAAAAGAATGAAGGAAAGAAAATCCCTGTCTGGAGTCCAAGGTTTCCTACATTTCCAAGTCTATTTTACTTTTCCACAAAATTTCCTGCAAGAGTTCTTGAACAGAAAGCTCTGAATTTATTTTTTTCAACTTACTTCGAAATACCATCATAACCTGGTCCTAGGAAAATTTGATAAATTTTCTTCTGTTATTTCTTTAAGTACACATTCTACAAAATGATTCTGCTATAACCCTTCTGGTGTTATATCCAACATCATAAACAGCATAAAAATTCCACTCACACACATATGCTTCCAAGCCTTTATAGGAAAATGTCACATCAGGAAATTAAAGAATGATACTACCAGGACACAGTGACTCTGCTGCAGACCTCATGATTAAAGCTCAAATTCTTACTAAGCACTTCTAAACGCTGTACGTGGCCACGTTCCAACAGCAGCCACAGCCGTGGAAGTTATTTAATATCAAGGCTGATAGAAGTCTACCTTCGCTTATCCATCACTCTCGCATAACAAAAGAAGATAGAGCTTTAAATATTAAAACGCAGCCCAGATTGCTCTGGTGTGCAGTGTACTGAACGGCAACGCAGTTCGGAGAAGGGCTGTGGTCACCAAGCACAGGTTCTTTAGTCTCCTGTTCCCTCTCCATAAAGCTGTACGATCCCTGTACTCCAACCTCGTACTTGCACTGGGTTGTAGGCACTCGCATGCTGCATGCGCCTCAGCTCAGTGCAATACAGCTGCCATTTTTAACCCGGCTACTGAAACTCCCCGTAGGCGACGTGTAGCAAAATTACAGAACTCCAAAACCCAGAAATACGCGCTGACAATTTCACTGACCAAGGTTCTCGGTGTACTCTACAACTGACAATCAAATGCTAAAAGCATCAGTACCCGAACAAGGTCCATATATCCCCTTTTGGCCAAGCTAGGGCATTTCTGACCACAGGCCAGTCTGTGGCCCACTCGTACGGCACACGAAGGAGCGCCAGGCGCTTTGCTAGAGCGGATCGCTTTGCTCTTCTCCACGTTACTCCTACAACGCACTATGGGCAGAGCTCCGGTAATTTCCAGAGACAAGCAGTATTTATTTTCTACAATTTAGCCCTCGCATCTAAACACTACTGTCTTCATTTTAGCATGCTGTTGATAAACTGCACTTCATAGAAAGTACCGCAGACAGCACTGGAAAATAAGAAAAAGGGGTGGACGTGATGAAAAGGACAGTCAGAACGCAGCGGGGAAAAAGTAAAGACAACATGACCTATGTTACTGTTTAAAACGCACAGCTTACCGCTGCAACAATGCTGATTGTTATAACCCCTCTGTATTTAGATAGCAGATAATTGCTATGGTTTGTACTACCTTTAGCTACCACCCCATTCCCCACCCATCCCATCCAGTACCGCTCGCGTTCACTTTTTCTTTGTTACTGCTTATTACAGTCAAACCCTATTATCAATAAATAAAGGCGTTAACCACACAAGCCTCTATCCTTTACATAGATATTTGCACTGCCTGTCACAGGGCACTTTCATTTAAGCGTCTGCTAGCTCACTCAGGGGTCTACTTTTGCAAAATTGGATGCAGTAGTCAGTTTGACTCACAATAAAGCAGAACTTACAGCATCTCCTATGTGATGTATTTTCGAGTTATGATGCTGGGCCTCTGTCCATCCCAACTGCACTTCGCCGTCTGTAGAACAGCTGAACACACCCCCCTTAGACAACTTCGAGAGAGCTGTAAAGCTTCTTCCCCTGACTGCAAACCAGGCTGCGCTATTCCAACACAGCCAGCAACCATCATCTTAGAGAAAAGGCATCAGCGACAGACACGAGAGACAGTTCTGGCCCTGGTCAACGGGACATTTCACATGCAGGAGGGATTCTCCTAGTTACTCCATCCTGCATCTCCAGTTAACCCATCCTCCCTCCTCCTAGAAGCTCCCTCTCCTCAGCCCCACAGGCTTCTGCTCCCATCCACCCCCAGCGCACACACGGCCATCACTTCCATAACCGCTGACACGGGAGATCTGCACATCTCCAAATTCCACAGCTGCCACCACTGCTAACGAGTCTGTTCACTTGTGTCATCAGTGCTAAAGCTGCATTACCTAAAAACATCATTTATTACTTTAAGAATTTCCCAGCTTCATAGGTAATTTAGGCCAGACTCAAACTGGCATAAATTTAAGCTACAGCTTGGAAACTGAGACGAGATTTTGTTTACAGAAAGCGCTTCTATCATTGTAAATACCTGGCACTAAGCAATGGCGAACACGGTCACTGACCACAGCCATTAAACAATCCACTACAGAAACTGAAAATGGACATCAGCTATTAAGTAAGAACCAGCCATACAACATACTTGAATTGCAGAAACAATATCCAAACATTTTCAGATAAATTACTCTCGTAATAATAGTTATAACTTAATCTTTAATCAAGTGCTTACTCTCAGATTCTAAAGGTTACAGCGGAAATTGCAGTAACTGAGACAAGCTTCTTTTTATTGAATCCTTTTGACCATAAATAAATGGGTTTTCAGTAAACCCTAGAAGCTGTTCTGAGTACAGATCCTACTTTTTACATTACTTCTCATATTCCAGAAGGATTTTAACATCTAAATTACCCCTGTATCGTCTTTATTCTCTCTTCCAAGGACTTTCATTTTTCAATGAATTCAACAAAGTAGCCAGTTCCATTCTCAGGAAATCCCCAGAGTTATAAGCATAGAAATCAGACTAACAGAAATCAAAACACAACAGAGAAATAATCAACAAAGGTAGAAAAAAAAAAAATATTTTTTGTCTCCGTTGAAATTCTGTTTGGACCGGTTAGAACAGTCCTACAACATATTCTTGCTACTGGCCAGCAACCAACGTCGCTCAGCACACCTTACAGCAAGGACTGTGTGAGAGCACAGGTGTCAGCATGCACTGGAGAACACCAGAATGGTCAGAGGGGTGGCCACCACACAGTCAGCTCGGAGAACCTTTGCTAGACCACACGCGATACAGATGTAAAGTGGTGGAACGCCACAGCCCAGCTGCGCACCCCACCCAGCTACCTCATCCCTGGCTCCTGCAAGAAGTGGCATTCCCCGCTTGCTGATTCAATCTTTTACAAACAGAAAGGGGGAAATTTTTCACATTCTGCATAAAAAGAGGACCTGACTGCTCCACTGCACCTTCTCTTATTCAGAAGCACAAGGCACACTGTGCTCAGGCAACCAGAGCTCCCACATAAACAAACCTGGGGGCCAGACCCCCTTGGTACACAAATCCAGGAGTAAAGCTCCTGCTCTGTATTTGTCCACACAACTCGGACAAGCAGGACTTCAAGATCTAACCCTCAATAACAGAACGGGTGAGTCTCCTTACAGCCAGGAGCCTAGAGAAATAGTTTAACCTAAAATACTGTGTTATTTCCCCAAACGCCTCCCTCCATCATAAAGCTCATTCATCTATGCTCAGTATTTCAGACTCAGACACCTTCTCCATTCTCTTATTTTCTAACACTTCAATTACAGTGCTCTGTGGACTTTTTTAATGTGCCATTAAAAAAAAAGAAAATTCTCTTCACATATTGTTGCTCATTTTAATAGTCACAAATTCAGTTCAAGTAAGCTCTATCCAATTTTGAGCTAGCTTTTCTCATGTGAAAAACTGAGGGTTAAGTATTCCAGACTAGAAGGCAGAACTTTCCAGGGGATTAAAGATACATGAGACCCAGATATAACCATTACAAGTCATCAAAAAACACTTCAAACATATCCCAAAGGCTTCCTCCTACTTCACCTGCCCATCTCAATCCCATCGTTCCAAGAAATGACAAGCCCAGTCCCACAAAGCAACCTCCCCCAAGACGGCCACTTGTTACTCCCTTTATTCACCACCCTGATCACCCAGAGGTGGTGTGAGCGCTGACACCTTCACCCAGGTGTAAACACTAAAGGCATTTGTGTTTTCCATTAGTGAAATCCACAACCTGAACACTCTTAAAAACAGGGGGAAAAGGGGCAGAGGAGAAAAGACCCTCTGAACTATATCCTCTGAAAGATCAGGTTTGAGTTGTAGATCCTGTCAAAGCCGCCGCGCTGTAACGTTTGCAGGATTCAGAGGAAAGGAAATACCGAATGCTACCATGACCTAACTGCGTTATCAGCACACTGTATGTGGAGACAAGCTACACCAAGATTTGCAGGTGCTGCAAAACAACAGACATTTCAAGCGACCTGTGAAATGCTGACCTTGGCATAATTTACGGTGAACTAATTTATTCAGAATGGTCCTCGCCCAACTTTGAGGAAAAAACCAAAACGTTATCCACATTCCTTCCTTCTCGCATCATCTTGCGAGACAATAACGAACAATCTCGTATATTACTTAGATAGAATTTCACCTAATTCCCAGTGTCTAATTTAAATGCGAGGAGTTATTATATCCATTTCATTTAATTCAGCACATTTGGGGATATAGTCATTTAAATGTTAACGGAATTTTTCTTTTCATGAAATTTGAAAAAACACCCCAACTTAAACACATCAGCTTTGTGAGGTTTCCCATATAAAAACACTGAATGAGGTCATTGTTCTACTATATTTCTTCACAAACAGAGTCAGAATCCAATTTAGATAAAGCAATCCTTTAAAAAATACTGACATAGCGATTAGAGATAATCACCTGCAGATCCTTAAATTGTGATGGAAAGTGTGAAACACAATCCACGCCGCTCTCTAATGTGCCCATTGCCAGCACTGCCTCTCTTGCCTTAGGCATCCTCCTGGTTTCCTCCAAGAAATAACTGGATAAAACCGACTTTGTCTCTTTCTCAGGAAATCACTGTCTATCTGCATCAGACGCCCAGACAACAGAAAAACTCACTGAAGTATGACACAAAAGTGGAACACCAAGAGGCAGCACTGGCTGCCGGGCTCTGGCCTGGGATGGTTCTGCCCGGCACCTACAGACCGCTCAGGACAGGCGACAGCGGCAGAGACTCCGCGCGGCTGACCGGTGAAAGGAGAGGAGATGCGCTTGAAAACCTGTCACCCGGGTGAAGTCAGGCAGTTACACTGACGTTTACGTCGCAGCTTCTGATGGAAGGGGTTGCACGCTGGGCCTAGAGAGGACTAAACAGTAGAAACTGGAAATCGCTGTTCACCTTTTTCTTTCAGTCTGTGCAGACAAAGCAGGTGCATCGTTTGAATGGAAGAGCTTCATATTTACCTAGAGGAGCGAAACGATCAGCAGTGCTGAACACTACGCTCAGTACAGACAAGCCCTCCAAATAAAACAAATTGTTTCTGACCATTTTGTTTATTAATTTAAAACATCGTTATTGCCCATTACTAAAAGCAAATTTCTCTAAACCAAAAATGAACATATGACATTGTAGACGTTTTCACCTCTTAAGAAAACCCCCGAGTTCTACTCTAGGTTAGTACTGTGGTTGCACCTTAGCTAGCTCTAATATCAGCACTTTAAAAGGCAATTTGGACTTGTCTTGGGTTCGCTTAGTTTGAATGTTTGGAAGGGCTCTTCCCGGGGGATAGCATTATCGGTGTGGCTTACTCCTTCCAGAGCCTCCGTACGCAACTCTGGTGGATATTCTGTTCCAGCTACCAGAGGAAGAACTCCCGGCTCACTGTCCTCCATTTATGCTCAGTCTCATTCTGAGAGCTCCAGGATAAACTTGAAAGTCCTTCTTGCATCTTTTTGACTGATCACAAAGAAAGGTCATTTTAGTTTTGCAAAGCAAACAATTGTCCAGCTAAACAATAATTAACACGGGACAATGATGTTCAAGAACCGTCTTGCCCTAACAGGCGAGTTGAGAGACTGGAAACAGATCATGATACAAACCAGCTTTAGCTTAGAGAAAAACCTCTCGCACCAGGAGTCTTAAAAGGTTTCGTAAAACAGATTTTTGTAATTCGGCTTTTTCTAAACTTTTCGTTGTTGCGTTATGATTTTTATTACCTGCATTAGCTATGCAAAATATCGTTATATCAGACATCAGAAGGGGAACCTATCCTCCCATTATTCATACTTTTTTGAAGCTGTAACATCTTTTGGGTTTCCTAATACACATTCCAGCAATTTTGTCCAAAATAAATTCCCTGTATTGCACTCTTGCTCGGCTTGACACGTTCCTTTAAAGTAACAGTGAGGAGATTATCGGTTTATCCTGGAAACATCTTTCCTCCTGCTGTGCTTAGTATCAGGACAGTGATAAAACCCTCTTAAAATAGTTCTAGGGCCCAGGCAACAAACAACTGTATGTAATATCCTTCAGAATTTTATTTAGCAATGGCCGTAGTGATTTCAGGCCTTTGAAGGCCAGGAATGAATGGTAGGTTTAGGCTGAACTATTTCTGCCTTTAAAAGTTAGAGCAGCCTGTACATAATGTCCTGCCTCAGCAGCCACAGTCAAAGTATTTGGAATGTTATACTGCCGTTTGATTTTCTGAATAAAAAGTATCGGAAGAAAGCACATTATAAACCGCACGGCAATTTAAAATTGCGTGAATCAGGACGTTAAAAAAATAAAAAGTTTTTCTTTCTCTTGCCATTTGTAAGAGATTTCCCAGAGATGCCTTTTAACAGAGTTTTGATAATAATAAAACAGATCGCTTGATTTCTCAATCTTTGATGAATGACAACTTTTCAAAATTAGAGACACGTAAAAGACAAATACAATCCCCACACACCTCGCAGAGTCACAGTTTCCTATCCCACGGGAGCGGGTATTTCCCAACCAACAAGACATTTTCATAAATTCTCAGCAGCAGCGTTAACAGCTTGAACCACCAACAAAAGTAATCATTCCCTGCCTGCCTCCAGACAAGTTGCAGTTCCCCTTCACCGGGCTCGGGATCCGGTGTGAGAGCAGCACGAGCGCCTCTTGCAGCAGTATTAAGGCTCTGACCCTCGCTCCACAACCTGTGAGCCTCGGCAGGTTCAACGGACGCCGTTTTCCAGTTATGACTATTATTATTATTTTGAAGAATCCCACCAGATGGCAGTAGCACGTCTCCCCGGCAAAAAGGGAGCACTTCTCCAAAGGACAGCTCCTTATTCTTAGAATATGCACAAGACTTCCAAAAATCAGACAGACAGTTTAAAACACAGGGCGCAGACTTTGTTGCCGAAACTAAAATCTGGGTATTTTTCCCCCCCCCCGCCCCCAACGCTCTGAGAACGTGTTAACAGCGAATACTTCAAGAGCAAATCGCTCTGTCTTCAGCAAATTAGGTACGTGACTTGGTCCGTGGCTGACTGCCAAACTAGGGCGCAGTTAAGCAAATCTGCAGAACCTGGGGGAAGGTACCTGCACATCTCTTCCTGCTTCAGCAACTTCCCCCACCCCTGTTGTGACAGTCAGAAACACCAAGTTTTGCTATTGCGCTAATACGCACGTCTTTCCTCCGTGTTAAAGCACCACAAAACCAGATAAATACAGCAATTTAACGCCAGCTGCTCAAGAAATTCTTTCCTACTTTGCCAGCTTGGGTTAAGTTCACTTTAAAATCTACGTGCAGGCAAAGGAGATGACGTGGCAAGGACAGTTGATTTAAGACATAACGGCGACTAGCTGAGCGAGGATACGGTTTGTGTACACAAATACCAGCAGCAGCAATACAAGCGTGCACGAGTTAATAATGAAAGTGCTGAAGCACGACGCTTTGGCTCTTCATGAGCGAAAAACTCAGCAGCACATTAGCTACCCCAAAACATCATGAAGTACCAGACAAATGAACTAATGACAAATGCTAATTCAACTGCCAAGTCAAAATCTCTCTCAGCACGCTAACGGGAAACTCAATACCACACGCTACTGATTACTTATTTGACGAGCTAAAGTTAACCGCGGGATGAGTTGTATCTTTCTCGACAATGCAGTGACACATCTGAGCAGCAAGATGAAAGATGACTTCAAGTACTCAAACTGTCTGCAGAACAAAACAACCTCCATTTCCCTCAGAAGTACAGCTGGGAACTTTTCAGTTATCTGCTAGAGACAATACAGGCTCAGAAAGAGCTACAGATAAGCCACAGAACCCTTACTCAAAATTAGCCCAGGCCTTATGTCACTGAAAATTCTGTGTCACGCTTGTACCAAACAATACATTTTTCATCTCTCAGTCGACTTCAACTATAAATACCCAAATCAATGTTTATGCTCAGATGCATTCTCACACGGCTAAAATTAAATTGCAGAGGCATTCTTTCACGTTTTGAATGAAATCTAACACCCCATTTAATTATTGCTCACAGACTCTTAAATTCAGGCTGCATTCACTTGCAGAAGTTAACGTGAAATGCCAAGAGCTGAACGGTGACCGCTGAATTCAAATGTACGCGAGCGAAGGGGAACCGCACTTCAGCCAATGACATTCTCAGTCTGCCTTGCAGCCTCACCAGAGGAGAGCTGACCTCTAAGCTTCTGCTTTTTCTGCTTTTATTTTATTTAACACCCTCCCTCCATGGTTTTCGTTTGCTTGTTTGTTTGTTTTTAAAGCTGTTGTCATCACGAAGGAAAAGCTGTAGGTGCAGCTTTGCCGGCAGAGTCCCACTGGTGGCAGTTCCTGCTGTGTGGACGCAGACACCAGGTCAGGGGTCCCTGGACGGGTGGACACCTCTGGCACTGTTCTCCTGATGTCAGTCAAGAGCAGACTCTTCTGCTTTCTGCACTTCTTTTTTTTTTTTTTCCCCTCAGCATTCTTAATGATATTATATTTAAATATGCAAGCTTGACCTTTTGTTATACTGAGTATTATGAAAGCGGATCTCTCTTTGCACCCGATTTTTTTGGCAAATAAAACTGAGAAAATAAAGACCTAGGAGATATAATACAGGTAAACAAAATGATGGTAGGAAAGATAACGAGGTCTGATCTTATGTAACGATCTAAATTTAAGCAAGCCCGTAACAATTAAGTTAAAAAACCTCCACATTTTATCAAAAAATACACGAACAGATGGAAATAATCTCAAGATAATTTTTTCTTGTCAGTTTTCATTCTTTTTTCTACCGTACCACAGCAAGATCGCAGCAGCGCTAACTACACCAGCACCCCTCCGACTCTGAGAACTTTGCGTTTAAATTAACTCCCTAGGCCCTGCGAGTTAAGGGAAACAAGATCGAGCGTAACATTACCCTGCGCCCGGTTCGTGCAGCCTGTCCAGCCCTCTTAGAAAACACGGTTTCCTTACAAACACTGCTCTGGTTATGAGTGACCAGCTGCAAGGGCTGGGAGGAAGCAATAACGCGCCTCGCTCTCCCGAGGCCCGTCCTGCAGAGCGTTCGCCCCCGTTAGCTGGTGCCGCCCGCGCCCCGGCCACGCGACGCCGCTACCCCGGTCAAACCAACGCGCGGGCAGCGCCGGGAGCAGGACTCCTGAAGCACCACAGAGAGTCTCCTCGACCGAGTGCTGTGGAAGGTTCTGCAGGGACACGGCAGAGCCGCGCTCTTCAAACTTTTGTGTTTGCGCCCCAAGAAGCGCCCCGCAGCACGCTGCGCTCAGAACCACCGCCCGGGCATCCCTCCTGTTCCTGCTGAGGGTTTCAGAACACGGCCAACCGGCAACCACTTATAAAAAGAGAAAGAAATGTATATAGATGTACAAAAACCACGCTGGTTTCGCTTCAGTTATCCTGAAGGGCAATAGTTACATAAGGTGGTCAGAGAGTATCTTGGAAGATACTAAGCTGCACGGACAGGATCCTCTGAAACCACGGCCGGGGGAACACAGGGGCTGTAGGCAGCGCTACAGAAAGCGAGGAAACCCCATTTGCATTTATGAGAGCAGAGCAAAGTTCAGCTATTTCGTTTCAGGTAGCACGGAGCGTACTACCGCAGGTCAAACAGCCTCCGAGACAAAGATCTTGACAGGTGACTTTAGCAGGAAGACATTTTCATACGCTTTTCATTTCTAGCTCTTAAGTCAGGTCAAAACAGACATTCTCGTGCTCATTTGTTAACCTGGAGCTTTAGGAAGCGCAGCTCAGCTACCAACATACATACTCTAATCAAATGCAGGGGAGGCACATAAACATGGTGCATTTGTCTCGGAAGAGACGGGTGGTGCGGCCCGGCAGCCAGAGGTTGCTCTTCACCACTCTAAACCCCGTTCTGCCAACAAAAACAAGTGAAGCCAACTTTCTAAGAGCAGAGAAGAACGAGTCAAAAAAAATGTTGTAGAAAGCAGCTTTCTTGTACTCCGCTTCAAATGACAAAACCAAGAATGAGTTATGATCTGGTAAAAAAAAATGAGAAAGAAAAATCGGTTCAAGTTTTTTCACTTTACTCACCAGACAACACCAAAGGCTCCATATCCAATAGGTCTGTCCGGCTCAATGTCCAGTTGCTGTTGTGGATGTTGTGAGTGCTGATGATGGTGCGCTTTGACTGCAGCAGCTGCTGCAGCTTGTACCTGAGCTGGGGCTGCTGCAGCTGGTCCAGGGGCCTGGCCCGGTGCCGGTGATGGGAAATATGGCTGCTGCTGCCCTGGGTTTAACATCGCCGCGGCCGCAGCCGCAGCCGCCGCGGCCGCAGCTGCCGAAGAGGCATGCTGCTGTACGGGATGTACCGCGGCTGCAGAGCCTGGATGCAAGTGATGTTGAGGGTGGTGGTGGTGATGGAGGTGAGGAGGAGGGAGGTGAGGAAGGTGGTGGTGATGGTGGTGGTGGTGACCTGCTGCTGCTGCAGACGTACCGCCATTGTAAGCCGCCATCATTTTTGCGTTGGCTGTTGTGCCACAAAGAGACATTCAAAAAAATGCCCTTTGATTGGATAACAACTGGGTCAAGCTGTCATTTGGCCATAAAAATGAAATCTGCTACACTTTAAAAGAAGTTGGGTTTCATCATACACGGCCCACCTTTAAAAACATCGAGCTCAACTGGCCTTATCTCTTCGCGAAGCCAAACAATTTGGAGAATCTCTTCATGTGTGCGTGAGCCAGAGTGCACGAACCCTCTTCCCCCAAGAGTCCAGCTGTGGTTGGCTACTGAAACTCCATCCTCGGGCAACTGGGTTGGGTTTGGTTTGGTTATTTTTTTTTTCCTTCACTTTTTTTTTTCCGTTTGTTTTTGTAAAAAAGAAATACAGTGATCAATCCCCCTTCCCTCCAGAGGGAGGATTTGGAGTCTCTCCCCTGGAATACCCTGAGAGGACTGGCAACTCTACCCCTTCCATTCCCACATCCTCTCCATTTATCTCCTCGGAGCCTCCCTGAGCGCCCAGGCACCTCCTACATAGCTCCCTCCTGGCAGACACCTGCTCCCTCAAATAGAGCAAAAAAAAAAAAAAAAAAAAACAAACTTGGGAGTTTGCAACTTTTCCTCGAAGGCCTGAAACACACACAAGCACCCAGAAAAAGTGAAGAGGGACGGAAGGAGCGAGGAGAGGAGGGCGAGGGTAAGGAGGGGGAGGGCGAAAGGGGATGAAAAGAAGATAAAAATAGATGGAGGAAGAGAAAGGGACGGGGCAGAAAAGCAAACAAGGGGGGAGCGAGGGGGAGGCGGGGCGAGGGGGGAAAAATGGGAGCGGGGAAAGTGACAAATGGATGACAGGGGAGAGCGCGGGGCCGGGGATAAAGAGGGGCGAGGGAGGAGGCGACGGGGGAGGCGAGGGACGGCGGCGGCGGCGGCGGCGCCCCGGCCCCCGCCTGCGGCGGCGGCGCCCTGACAG
>JAAGNO010015165.1:0-24964 GCA_033439905.1 Ceryle rudis
TCCCCCTTTCTGCAGCATACTCCAGCAATCCCTCCATCCCGGCTGCCAGCTGCCTTGGACCTGCTGCTCCATCCATGACCTCCTCTCCACCTCCTGACTCTGCTCTGGCTATGTCTGCAGATATTCCCATCATCCCTCCATCAGATTTTCCTTCTATTGCACTCTCTGTCATTGCTTCACTGCCTAGAGATGGGTTTCTATTCAAAAGTGCTTCCACTGAGCCTTCCTCCCCTGCTGTTGTGGTCTCCTCCAACTGAGATGACCCTTCACTTATGGGATCTCCTCCAGCATCCACCAGTGCCTCTAATCCAGGTGCAACTTGCAACATGGGACCCTTGCCAGGCTCCACAGACTCCTCCCCTGTGTCCTCAGCTCTCAGGAGGGAGCTCCCTTCTACTTCTGGTGCCTGGCCAGTCTCAGACGTTGCTGCTCCAATGGCAGCTCTCTCCATCTGCTCTTCCCCTGATGCTTTTAGCTGAGAAAACTCATTCGGCTTTACAAGGTCTTCTCCTCCAGCCATTGCTTCTCCTGTGCAAACATTCATATCCCCTGATGTTTCCAGAAGAGCCTCAGCCTTCTCCACTGCCTCATCCCCTTCAGAAACAGCTTCCTCTACAGACTCTTCTCCTTCAGGGCTAACTACCCTGGAAATCCCTGCTTCTGCCAAGCTGACATCCTCCACAGCCTCCTCTCCCTCAGACAGAGCACCCACCACATCATCCTTCCCTGCAAAACCTCCCTCCACAGCTTCCTCTCCCTCAGACACCATCTCATCCACCACCTCCTTCACCAGAGGCCTTGTCACTTCCACAGCCTCCTCTCCCTCAGACACCATCTCAACCACCACCTCCTTCACCAGAGGCCCTGTCACTTCCACAGCCTCCTCCACAGCCTCCTCTCCCTCAGACACCATCTCACCCACCACCTCCTGCACCGGAGGCCCTGTCACTTCCACAGCCTCCTCTCCCTCAGAGACCTCCTCAGCCACTTCCTCCCCCTTGGACACTGCTCCATCCTCTGCTCTGCCCAGCAGTGGCCCTGCCAGCTCCTCTTCCCCAGCTGCCTTGCTCTCAATCCCCTCCATCAGAACCTCCTGCTCCCCAGCTGCCACTGCTCCTTTCCCCATCCCCTGTCCTTTGGGATCCTCTTCTGCCACTGTGCTCTCCTCAGGGGCAGATTCCTGCACTGCAGGCTGACCCTCCACCTGCAGCACAGCCACCACGGCTTCCTTGGGCAGCAGATCTCCTGCCTGCACTTCTTCTCCTGCCTCTTCAGTGCGAGTGCCTCCTCCCTCAGCCACAGAATCTTCCTTCTCAAGTGCTTGTCTCTCCCCGACCATCTGCCCTTCTTGTACCACTTGTTCTGCTGCCTTCTGCATGTCAAGTGTTCTTCTTCCTTCTGCCAGGAAAGCTCCATCTGGTGCTATTAAGAAATAATCAAAACATTAGTTGTATTGAGAAGTGTGTTAGTGCTAAGGCTGTTTTACAGGGTTGTTATTAAAGATGCCATCTCCCCCAAGCGATGAAGGACAGCCGCATGGTGAGGAGGAGGAAACTCGCTGTGCTGCTTCTCATCACACACCTGTGCTCTCTCTTTCTAGTGCTGCCATTCCCACATCTGGCATAACTAATTTAAGCAAAAATGTTCTTGCATGACCAGCTTTCAGCTCTGCCTGCCCTGCCTCCTCCCCTTGCCTGCCCAGCAGGAGCTCAGGTCTGGCTTCCCTCCAGCAGCCTGTTAACAAAAATGGCTATTGGTTCTTACCAGACTAAGGTTTTCTAGACACGGAGCTGTGCGTATGGGATTTAACCTGCTGACTGCTTCAGAGTCAGCCAGGGCACCAACAGGACCCGCAGTCAGAAAGGTGGTGCTCCCACTGTCTGGAAGTGAGGACAAGACTTTAACACTCTCATCCCTGCCCCACCTTTGCACTCTTCGCTTCCCTGATCCCCGCCTCTCTCTTGCCAACACACACTGTGTCCTCTCTCACCTTTTTCCTGTGAGGTTGTTTTTTCTACACTATCGATTCTGTCTTTCTACTCACCCTTCTATATGTTACTTTCCTTCTTTTTTTTTTAAACTTTTTCTTTTCCTTTCTTCTTCTTCCTCCCATGGTTCCTCCTACTTTTTGCTTACACTCATCCTCCGTACCCCATCAGTACCCTGCACCCACACAGCTCTGAACAGAAATGTGAGAAAATTTTAAAAGACCACTTCATTCAACAGCACAACAGGCACTTGCTCGGCATGAATTACTTTTTCCGTAGGTCCCGAAGGGCAGTAATGGCTTCACTCCTGGCTGTCACATTTCACCTGGGTGAAGCACTAAGATATGCTCCACAAGGAACCATGAAAGTTGAGCAGGGAAGGTCCCAGGAGAGCATTAATAAGGTTCCTCCAGGGACTCAAGATCTTGGCAAAGGTCTCCATGCAATAGCACACAGCCTGCTCAAATCATGCTGACATTTCATCTCTGCAGAGAAGACAAGAAGCTCTCCATGCCAGAATGTCCCTCAGCTTTCTCACGCAGAGGTGCAGGCAGCACTTCCTTCAACGTGCTGGAATACCAAGGTTTTGCTGGGTATGGTGCATACAGAAACACAGAATTGTTTTGGTTGGAAAAGACCTTTAAGATCATCAAGTCCAATCATTAACCCAGCACTGCCAGGGCACCACTAAACCTCAGCACCACATCTCCACGGCTTTGAAACCCCTCCAGGGATAGGGTCTCCCTGGGCAGCCTGTTTCAGGGTTTAACAACCCTTTCATCCTAATGTCCAACCTAAACTGCCCCTGGCACATCCTGAGGCCATTTCCTCTCTTCCTATCGCTTGTCACAGGGAGAAGATATATTTCACTGTGACCTGACTCTAGGCCTGATGTCTGACCGTCTGGCAGTTCCTGTTCTTTGCAGTTTACTGCCTGTGTAACGTCTGACAAACAGGAATTGACAGTCTGTCAGTCCCAGGGCCTGGGGAAGGATGACAACTGCTGCTCACAATAATCCCCTCTCTTGGGATCAGCAGTATCTCCTTGTCACACAGCACACAGCGGGAGTGGAACACACACATCAGGAGCCCATCCCAGGTACTCCCTCACTTGTGACAGATCCTGTCACACCAACCATTGTGATTTGCCCAGACTCAACCTGAAACTGAATAACCCCAGAGGGACATTTTGCAGCTTTGGCTCTCTTCAGCATATAGAGTTTTCTCCGATGAATTAGTTCTGCACTGTTCGTGACAGTGTTGCTTCGGAGAAATCCTGTCAAGAGCAGAGCACAATGGATCTCAGTGGGGCAAAACCAAACCAGTGTCATACCAGCCTCATCTAAACAGAGGGAGGCCCAAGAACAGACTGAGAACCAATTCTGCAGTTGCAGTAAAGGAGTGAGCTCCTCCAGCCCTCCACATGCCTCTGGGGGCTTTTAGCCCCCAGCCTGCTGAAGGACTGGAGTAGTGGGAGTTGTAACCATCTGGCATTTCTTTTCAGACTATAGATGTCCTGAAATTCTTGAATTAGAATCTGTTTCATGGCAGCAGCAGTGCTAAGTGCCTAGAATCAGCTAAGATTCCCATGTGACCTTTGTTGCCTCACAATATTTCTTTAGCATTCTCATCATATCTCAATTTTTTCTTACATTGCTCTACACACAGTTTCTTGGTAACTTTTTATTTGCTATAAAATTTACCTAGACAATCCCCATGAAGATGAGGAAAATATGTATGCAATTCAGGAAGTTGATCCTATCTGTCATTTGTATGATTCAATGATTTTTCTTGTCTTTCCTTGACCTGCACTGTCCCTGGATCTCAGGTGGCCTCATGGCAGCAGAAGTGATGCAGGACTCAACTAAGAATCAGCACTGTTACCTACATGACGTGCGCACAGTCTGTCTCGAGTTGATAGAGGATCTCTGTTCAAACTCAGAGCCATGAAACCAGGTGTGCTGAATGGAAGCACATGGGAACTTATGCTAATAAAGAACAACACCATTGTCTCAGGCTAAATCAGTACCAGGTTACAAGCTTGACACACTCGGTTGATCTCTCCCTGGTTTTCTATTGCACTGTAACATTCTGTCCTCTAGGATTTTAAGGCTCTTTCTTCTTCAGAAGTCCTTACTCAACTCATCTGAGCCCAGTGATGAACATTTTTAAATTGAAGTTTCTTTCACACAAGTGAAGAGAGAGGTTCCAGAAGCAAACATCTTCCAAGACCTCAGCATTACTCAAAGAACAGTATGTTACTGTCTTTCCTGTCTCAATTCTGAGTGCATGACAAAGCAAAAGCCATGCACAAGACCATCAACGTAGCCCGGCAGCAACAGATTTGCAGAGCATTTAGCACCAGCATTCGACTTGTTTATTATACCCACAGCTGTTCTTAGATAGATGCACTGCATTGAACGGAAAGCAATCAAAACAGAGCCAAAACCTTTGATTAAAATAAAGGAACACACCACTGCAAGTCCAGCGTACAGAAAGACAACTGGGAATTTCACAGACCGTGGCTTGTGGCGCTGCATCACACCAGCAATAGTGCAGACAACTGTTCTTTTACACTGCCTGATTAACAGCACCCAAGACATTTCCCTCATGGCCTGGATGCCATGTCAGAGCAAGGGCTTACAGCTTTTCCCATTCCCCAGGTATAATAATGCCTTGCTCACATGGTCAACCTTTTATTAATTGCCCATAATCCATAAAGTTCAGGTAAAACTGTGAGATGCCCATATTGTCATCAGTAAAAATGAGACATCACACAACTGACTGACTTGCTCCTTGCCAACAAATCCACAACAGAGTGAAGACACAGAGCCATGGATCAACTGACATGGTTTTGATCTTCATCTGCTGCACCATGATTCACATGGTAATTTCCAGTGTTCTTTTTTGAATCTAGTACTTCGACATTATAAACAGAGTTCCCCAATCTGGCACACAGATTCTCCTGGGTTTTATAATAAATCACATTTGGGTTTTATAATAATTGCATTATATCTGAAACCAAGCTACTGGAGTAAAAAGGAACAGCCAAAGCCTTACCCTGGAAACACGAGAAAAGAAAGATAAACCAAGGTTACATTCCATGTGGTTATTCAGCTCACACCAGTACAGAGTATTCTAGTAGCCTAAAACCAGTTGGGCACCTGCATTCCCCACACTGCACTGTGACTTGGTATAAAGGTAAACATGGCCAGACTTGCACGCGCCAGTCACTCAGTCATGCAGAGGGGCTGCACTCACCTCCTCCCTCGTCGCTCAGAGAAGACTCTTCACTGCCGCCCTCCACCTCCATCATACTGCTTTCCAAAGGCACCAGGGGACTTTCCTTCCCATCATCTCTCCTGATACTTGCATTCTTCTCCCCATCTTCCCCTGCAGTACTTCCTACTGACCCAGACCATTCGAGTTGCCCATTAACTTCAGGACTTTGATGCTGTATGGCCATTATATTTTCATTTAAAATTCCAGTATCTTCCCATGCTGTTAGATCTTCTGGTTTTGCCTTTTCTGGTTCATCTATTCCTTCCTTTTCCAGTGCCAAAGTTTCCTGATATTCCTCTATCCTGAGCAGTTCATTCTCTCTGTTCTCATTTCCATCTTGTGCATGTACTGCATTATCAGATGCCCTTTTGATATTCCCCTCCCCTTTGTCCTTAATGTCATCTTTCATCACCTCAGCATGAGAGTCATCTTCACTGCTATCCTGGGTACTGATGGAGGAGAGCGAGCGCGCAGGCTTCTCATCTAGAAATAGCAAACATAATTTTGTTTTAGTGTTTGTGACTAAAACATCTGCATTGGCCACTAGTTCCCTTTGCTATGCACAGAGGGACAGGTGCTCCTCTGATATCAATCTCTGAATTACACTATCTGAGGGTATAGTGACAAAAATTCCAGTAAGTGTAATAGAAGAACTTTGCCCAGATGTATCAAATTGTTAAGATTAAAGGCAATTAACATTTTTTTTCTGCGAATGGAAATGAACTAAATTAGCTCCATCAATCACACAGAGGTGCTTCAAAAGCACCTCTAAATATGACTCAGACAGATTTTAGAATAGTTCTTTGAGGTCCATTGGATAAAAGTTTTCAACCATAGCAACAGTCCTTCAGTGCATTCCTGTTATCTCAGTGAATACAATAAAGATCTCCAAAATCACATGTAAACCATTCAAGCTGAACTGGAGATGAAATTCACCATCTCCTCTAAAAAAACAGAGAGACCATCATATGAAATTCAGAAATGGAAAACTGGGGGCAGGGGGGAGAAATAATTCTTCATGTAACATTTAGGTGAACAGTAGAGTTTACAGCTACCCAGCCTTGCTTGTGTCCAACATCCACATGGGTTCAAGAGGAGATCAGTCACACTCAGGGAAGAAAAACCATTAGATCTAATAAGTACAAGGGACTCCCCTTGACACCAGCTGACCACAGGGATGGGAAGACACACTGGGGAAGCAGCACAGTACTCCTGCCCTTTTCTTGTATTCTTCCCAGGCACTTGATGCTGGCCAAAGGCCAGAGGTAGAATTTGGATCCAAGTCTGTCCCTGAACAGCAATTCTCAGCACCACAGGAGCCAGTCTGTGACGCATTATTTCTTCCCACAGCCACAACAGCCCAGCAGTCTCTATGCCTCCTCTTCTCCATGGATCTGAGGAAGGCTTATTGCAATTTTTTGTGCTATTTTAAATTATCCTTTTCATCTGCAATGTATTAAAAAAACCTTTGCATGACTGATTTTAAAAAAAACTCAAAATGGAAGCTAAAACTTCCCTAAAATATATCAACTACTCCCATTAATTTTAAAACCACCAAAGAAGGTATGTGTGAATGGAACCTGCAATTCTAAATTAATGGACTGCCTTGTATAGATGCCAGGCCGCCAATTCAAGAAAACTCAATTTTCCTTAAAAGTAGCAAAGGAAGAGGAACAGAGTCTCCCAGCACACTGTAGTGGTGGTGTGACAAAGATGCTGACAACTCTGGGGACATTACTCAGGTACACACTCATTCCAGCTGTGACCTTCACAGAGCCTGGCAGCACGGCTCACGAACGGTACCACGTGTGGGCTGGACGTCCAGCCTCTGGGATCCCCATCACAATGGATTTCAGGCACCAGTTACTGGACAGTCACCACCTGGGAATGAATTGCAGTCACTTCCAGTCCTTACTGGATTTGCACCTACGTTCTAAGGGTAGGTATGTTTACACTCCCCATAAACATCATCACTCCTAAGATGCTTACAAGAATATAAACAAGCAAGTTCAGAGACAGAACAACTCAAATATGCAGATTAGATGCTGTACTATGGGAATTGTCAGTGATTCTCTCCAAATTATTCACAGGCTTATGGCCCGCAAGGATTTGAATGCCAAGGTCTCTCTTACATGCTCTTTATTGATGTCTGATTCCTGAGACAAAGGGAAAACTGATTCCATGATGTGAACTTCTCAAGAAGCCCCTGTGAAAACAGCTTCCCTTATTTCCACGGGCAGAAAGCTGCTCAGGACCAGACACCCACAGCCGGCTTCCAATCACCAAATAGGATGCAAGTTAGAACTGATGAATGCTGTGTCACTGTGCTGATGTAAAAGATAGAAGCATCAAACCAGGCTGCTAAGAGAGAATATTAAACCTGTCTTGTGTAAAACTGCAGAGAATGTGACTGATGTAAAGGTGTGTCCTGAGTTACTGCAGTAAGGGAGAGCAAAGCAAGCCACGAGAGATGCCAACTGAAACCCAGGAGCCATGCTGCCCTCAGCCTGCCCAGGTGACTGGCTGCCTTACACTGGCAGTTGCTGATGTTAAACATCCATATGTCAAGATTTGGTGGCTTCCCAACAGCCTTTTCTCCTCATCATAGATAAATGTATATTGAATGAGTGAGCTTTGGTGGATACAGCACTAACACACCCCAGTCGAACAAAAGTGAATAAGAGTGGCCCTTAACAAAGGCCTTAATGTACAGGTAGCCATGAAAGGCCCTAACAGTCACTGGTTCCTGCCCACCCATACACACCTATACATCAACACCCCTGGACTCAATCATCACACACTGCTAGAGCTTCAGAGGGCAGCTGGGTAAAGTCACAAAAAAGTTCCTAATGCCATACACTAACAAGCAGAAAAGAATGCTTAGTTGTGCTGATTATTCATGAATCTCAATCTATTTCTGATTATCACGAGAAAACAAAATTAAGATTCTTTTTGATCACTGCAATGATTTTGTACACAAGGATGTTTTGAACCTGATTTGAATCCCTGGTGGATTTTGTACTTTCTATAAAAAGACTGGATCCTTCTTGCAGCTGCAACCTTTTCACAAACAGCTGTATTACCTTTGCTTAATTCACCTAGAAATAAATGTAAAAGTAACATTTCCATTTAACTTGAGAAACAGTTTGCACATTAGATTCTTTATATTTGACAGTCCTAAAGCAATTAATTTTAAAAGAACAGTAAATGGAGAAATCCTGGTACATTCTGACAAGTGAGAGGCATGTAAGTCAGCTCAGGATCTAATACAGCCATAGAGGAGAAAGGTTAGAGGAAAAGAAACCCATGTGCCACACGGAGGAGGTGATTCACTTCTGATCTACTCACCCCATGGTAAGTGGAATTCTATGGTTTGTCTAATACATGAGAAGTCACCTGCAAGTTTTCTGCAGGGTTGTTGATGCAGAGGCAGAGCTTGCACTGCAGCAAGGCCAATAGTTAAAACACTAGACATTAAAAGCGCTGATTCAAAAAACTGAATGACAGAAAATGCTACTTATACTACAAAAATTTACCCAGAACCTTTCAAACTTTCTGAATCTGTTATAATAATGGTCTTGGACACTTTGCTGCACACTTTTGTACCTATGTTTGGAGCAAGAAGCACTATCTGACTGACTGTTGCACAGCCACGCCTGAGTGGACCCTCACAAACCACCAAACCATGGCAAGAGGGACAGACAGCCGAGCTGATGGTGTCTGTCCCCGAGTCAGAGCAGCCAGTGATGAACCAAAGCTGAGGTTTGGGTCACTCAGGACCACTAAAGAAGGCACTTCTGAATTGCAAGGTGCTGTGTCAGGTTTCGTGGTGACTCCTCTGATAAAGGGGCATATCCTCAATAGGTTTAAGTGCCACAGCTTCTCGGATGTCGGTAATCACTGACATTAAGTATTTAGAGCTAATTTGCTGACTGACTCCATCTCCATTCCTGCAACTCAATAGTTCAGCAACGTCTGCTGTGGGCTGGTCCACACTCACCCTGCCAGTGGTCCGGCTGTATGCCATGAGGGACAGTAGAGTTCACAACAGATCTACTAGCTCTCTTGTACCAGTTCAGCAGGAATTGCAGGGGTCTCCTATGCAGGCTCAACATAGGTACTGGACATGCACAAAATGTAAAACATGCATCAGGTCAACTTCTCTAAGACTCATTATGTGAAAAACCAACCTTGTTTATCATCCTCTGAGTCACTGTCAGAATATCCATCACTTTCATCTTTCTCACTGTCAGAGGCCTGCAGCGCCTTCTGTGAAGAGGTTTCACTCTCCTTTTCAGAGTCTAAATTATGTTTTTTATTATCTGAAGATGACTCTGACATTCCATTCATTTGATCACCAGTCTGTCCCTCTTCATTACCTTCTTCATCTGCTTCAAAATCTTCATCATACTCTAAAATAAAAGAATCACACTGTGAGACAGGAAATGGAATTCACAAGTAATAAAGTTCTTTTTAAGCAGACAGAGGTTAGCTTCATTAATCTCCTTTTGCCTTTGAATTTGCTCAGCCTTTTTAAAGCCATGAGAGAATCTAAGACCACTGATAGGAATCATAAAAGCATATTAGCATAAAAAAGCATCATGTTCTTCATAGATAGAGTAGAAAAACTGCAGCTAAGCTAGTGAATGATGCATCCAGTATGATTAATACATTGAAAACAAAACAAACAAAATCATTAGCCACTGGAAGTACTAGAAAAATTAAGAGCTGGGCAAGCTCAGAAATAAAATGCAAAAGAGTCTTATTACAGGATGAAAACACTGCAATAAAAAAAATACCTTTCTCCAGCTTTCTCTATTGCCTGTAATATATTGTGGCACAAAGTAAGATAAATGTGGATTGGCATGGCTAATTAGCAAAGAAGTGGCTTATGAACTAATGATTTAATGAAATCCAGCCAAAGGGTGCTGCAGGGAAGAGTTCTCTTATCACGCTGATGTAACGTGGTCCCCAGGTCCCAAGTGAAATCCCAGTATAAATGAAGCTTACATCAGAATTACCATCTTTATATCAACACAGTTTGGATCTCATCCCTGGCTATTAGCCTGACAACTTGTGACATCTAACAGATAATGCTGCGCAGCTCTATAGGTACAGGCTGTTTCCACAGACACATGCAAAGGGATCCTTCCCTTCCCAGCCCTAGTCCCCAGCACGCACAGCCATGTCAGTGGTTTCCAGTTAGAATTCAGCAATTCCACTGCTACCACTGGGTCTCTGTATGCACAGCCGAGGCAACAGCCCTGAATTTCGAAGGGGAGCAGTCACTGCTGTCACACCAGCTGTCCCCTGGGGCCACCATTTGTCACCTTTAAATTTTATTGCTCACCTCTGTTTCCTCCCATCGGTGCTTTTAAAGTACTGCAGTGACAGCACGCCAAGGACAGAAATGAAGAGCATCCGATGCGGAACCAATTAGGCAAATAAACAATTACCCAGACAATGAGAATTAAGGGAATAAGGAGATTTATTTTCTGCATTAAAAATCAATTGAGATTCCAACAGCATTGTTGGAAGTGAGGCCTCCTTAGGTAACTGTCAGAAAGCTGCCCACCCCCTGAAGAAAAGGCCTTGATTAATCTCAAACACACATCCACAGGGACTAACGAGGAAGCTGAGCAGTAGCACCACAGAATTATGAAAGCAAAAATAGGAATAGGAAATAGGAATAAAAAAACCTCTCTAAATGTGACTGACTCTGAAGAAGACTTTATAACAAGGCACAGTCTGAGCTCATAACCTCTTCCCAGGGTCATGAGCAGCCTGATGACCACAAGGACCCGCCTTAGGTGGCATCAGGGAAGTGGCACATTCCAAGCATGCACTTGGAGCCGACACACATCATTTTTATACCACAAATATTATATTTGCCTGCCACAAGAAACAGCCCTTGGGCAAACTTCCAGCAAAGGCAGCCTCTCTGTCAACAGTAATGAGATGGGACTCAAGCAAAAGGGGCAAGGTCAGCCAGCTACAGTGGGAGCACTCAGTGAGCTGGCAGACCTGGTGCTCAGGGTCATGCTCAGACAAGCGAGGAAGCTGGACGCTTGGGCAGGTGTCAGGTAAATGGTGCCTGGAGCAGGGTGGTGGAGAAGGGACTGGAAAGAGCCTCAGGTGAACATAGCACTGAGCTCTCACTGGTGACAGACAGGAGAAAAGACTACGATATTTCAGCTGGCACTAAATCTTGCTGACTTTTGCTGCTACATGCTCTTTCCACCTTTCCCCCTTCCTATGCCCAGCACCCAGCCTCCTCCCCTACACAGTCTGACCCTCCCTCCCACACATCTCAAATCGGGCAGCGGGAGGCTTCTCCACCTTCTGCTCCTGTGGCCACCATTCCTATGGTCCTGATTCCCTCAAGACCTCACCCCAGACTCACTGTCTCCCTACCCACAGACCCATTTCTTTCTTCTGCTCTACTTGTCCTTCATCTGCTATTCTCCTTCTTCATTGCTGTCCCTTTACTGTGCCCCACTTTCCTCCTGGTTTCCCATCTCCTTCAGGCTCCTGTTTCAGCCTCCCAGACCTTCCTTACTCACTTTCTTGGCTCTTGCAAAACCCTCTCATCCTGTTGCTTGGTCAAAAGGAGCCCCACTAATCTTATTGCCCAGACACAGGCATCACCACATTTCTCATAACTAAGGTATCCCAAGAGAGTATGTCCCAGGCGAATTTTGAGGCCCACAGTCCCATACCTCCTCCAGAATCATCCTCTCCCATTTCTCATCCCTTGTTTGTGTTCTGGAATACTGTACCATTTTTACTAGTGTCTTCCTGACTATCTTCACTGTCACGATCAGATAGTTTTTTCTTTTCTTCTTTTCTGTACTCGTCTCCAGTCTCCATTTGGTCCTCAATAGTTTCCACACTTGCTTCATGACCTGGCACAATGACTAACACTGAGCTTTTGCTTGATTTCTGCTCAACGCTGCTTTTACTTGGCTCACTGAACACTTCATCTCCCCAGGGACTCACACGCTTTTCCTCGTGGTCCTCCTCCGTCTTTCTCTTGGGAGGGGATGGCTTTTTGTCCAGACTCATTGCAATAATGCATCTGTAAATAACAAGGAGAATTGGAAAGTATCTCATTTTTCTTTCTGTGAACAGTGGAAGGACAGCAGACACAGTGAGCTATTCAGCTCATGACCAGCAGTGAAACCAGGTACATATCTGCCCCTGCACTGCCACCCACACCAAGGTGACGGACGACAACCCTGAATCCTCAAGAGCTCCACTAACACAGATACAGTTCTTCCTTGAGGGAGAGTAACATTGCACTTAAAGGTGACAACTGAAGTATAAACAGATTAAAATCAAAATTATCCTGTGTCCATTAAACAAAACATCAACTCTCTTAAAAGCTGGGCTGCTAAGTCCTTGTGAGCAAAGTGTATTCGTCTCCATACCTGTAACAAGGAGATGCTCCCTCCACATTGAGAAACCCAAAGTATCCATGTCTGCCTCCCAGCCTGGAACGCTTCTGATGTTTGTACTCACAGCAGCAGCTCAGCCTGTCCACTTGGATCCCGTTGAGAAAGAAGGTGAGGCTGAATGGGAAACCGTGGTGCCTCCTTGAGATGAACTGAAAGGTCTCTGGAATCACAGAAAGGAAAGGGCTCAAAGGAAAAGGTTCTGCTTTAGTGTCAGCCTCCTGCATTTGTGTATCTCAGCCTCATCACCACTAAAGCACCCAGCCCTCTGAGGTCAAGTGCTCTGGTTCTCAGCTGTATGAATCAGTTGGTAAAACTCTGCCTCCTCCCCGGACAACAGCTTCGTCTCTTTCCCACCCTGGAGTACAAAGCGGAACACCCCTGTGACAACCAAATACATCGTCAGTTTATCCACTCACTGCTACAGCAGAACAGAGACCAGACCATCCCCTCTCTGCCCCTTGCCTCCCAGGGGTGCCCATTACCCACAGAAGAACATGCAGGATTCCTGGCGTGTCTGCACAGTGCAGAGCAGCAGCAGAGGGCAGAGCTCCTGTGGTGGGATAAACTCGTTTGGTGGTGCAGCACCTTGCAGAGCACAGCCAAGCTCCACAGTTTTTGGTCGTACTCATAGAACACTAAGCAGCTGAGAGATGCTGTTTCTGGAGCCATTTCAGGCTACTCTGCATCCAGGCCTTAAGGGCACTGAGGCTGCTGCCTAGCTCCATGTCAGGGGGACTGGGTTACACTCCCTTAATCCACAGTTTACTGCTACAACTACTTTATTAACCATACATCTCTATACTAAATTGATCTAAGCTACAGTATTTTGCTATATCAGTTCTCTAAATTCCTTCTACCATAATTTGTAAATGTCACCATAACCTCCCTGTCAATCATGAAACAGTAGATCCAGATTTAGTGGAGGCAGATGGTAGAAAAATCCCTGAATGCACATATCCTGACTGAGATCAGCTCAAATCACTTTTGATATCACATCAACTTTAAGCCAAAAAAATAAAGATGTTTCCAGAATCAGCATGAACTCTTATGACTCTTACATCCTTACCTCCTTCCAGCAGCTTGCCTTTGTAGACACAAAGGTTTTCTCCTCCACAATGCTGCTGATAGACTTTGATTTCATCTCTGTAATCAGTGTCATCATGAGATAAATGCACACTTTTTCCTAGAAAGACCATGGTCACAAATGCATTGCTGCGTAACGAGGGCTTAGGGAATCCTCCAGAATTCTGCAGCAGGAGGTACACAAAAAATTCATTCAGCTTCCAGCTCTGACACAAGGTGAACACAAAGTTATCAGGTATGTGCAGCATACATGTGAGGCTTCCAATCTTTTAAGACAGACCTTGAGCTGCTCAAATTAGAAAGCATTTTGTAATATGTAGAAGGGCAGAAAAATATTTCAAACTGAAAAAACATTGCTTTGAATCGCCCAAAATCGCAGGGACCATGTTTAATGACCTGTATGGTCCTCCCAGCCCTGGGTTCCTACAACTTCCTCTACAAGAGTCAAAGCTGCCTGGAGCTATAGTGTAAAAGGTGAAGTTTTCACATACTCGAGGCATTTCATATATCCCTCTGAAGTTCTGCTACTAGACACGGTCAGAGACAGGACTGGATTGACTAAAATGGAAGGCTTTAAGTAAGACTTCCTATGTTTGGTTTTTTTCAAGCCCCTTTTTCCCCCCCAACTGATGAAAAGCATCAAATGTTTTAGTATATAGAGAGTTGGGTGGCAGTTACATATTTTAATAGTTATAAATTTTCTTTCTTTTAAGAATTCAGTGAATCTTTATGCAAACCAGGTAAATACATCTTCCATTGTTAGGCACACACACCAGTGAGGAAGGCAATGCACCTGTGGAGAGAAAGAGCAGCACGCAGAGGTGACTTACCTTCATTAAAGGCTGCTCTGCGTCATTTGGTGCCGTGGTGGGACGAAATCGTCTCCCTCTGGGCATCCCAGTTCTTGCTGCAGTTACGCTCTTGTCTCCCTTTTGCTGGGGGGGAGGTGGCACTGGTATCATATCACTGTTAATGACAGGGAGCTGATAGGGGGATCTACCCGTCACATATTCCATTGAATTCATAAGTCTTAACCTACTCCTTTCCCCCTGCAAAAACATTTTAACCGGGTTAAACAGGTTATGCAGAAGTAGCCACTGAGCATATTGAACAAAACATGGGCTCTTTACATTTGGTAACAGACATACTTCTAGAACAATTCCTTCACTTCAAGCTTGCAATGAAAACATTTCTGTGCTAAAACCCTTTCTTTTAACTTGAAAAGCAACAGACAGACTGCTTGAAAATGTCACCTCATAGACACATTCAACATTGTAAACCATGTACTACTCATAACCATGCAGAGTTCTGATCACAAGAGAGCAACTACCCAGCAGAAGGAAGCTATTCACACAGTCTCTGCCAGTCAGTGGTATCAAGTCACAGACCCATTCCAATATCCTCCAGTCCCATAGAACTCCTAACACAAAGCCTGTCACATAATGTTTTTCTAGAACAGAGGACAAGTCCAAATTTCAACTGGAAGTAGCTGCATACATATCAAGATCATGTTTGGCTACTCCAGAAAGCTCTCATTCTCTGAACCTGCTACTGTGATTTAGTAGGAGGAACGGTAAAAAAAAGAAAAGAGGTTTTTGCTCCCTTGAAGCTGTAGATGAAGATGAAAACTTGTAAGACTGTGAAAATACTCCTAAGTTAGTGGTGTTAAGCAGGTGGCTGCCTCTCTACATAACAGACAATCTATGTAGAGGGAAAAAGTTTTGCAGACAGAAATTTTATAGTATAAAAGTCACCACATTTTTCCTGGCTGTGATCAAGAACTCTGCATTAGCTGAGTAATACGATGTCTTGAAAATTAAGGGAACATTAAAAAGGATTGTTCAAATAAAAGCTGATAACCATTGGAAGGCATTCTGCCTGCAGTATGTAGTTCTGGGAACTGTGGTATTTAAAGCGGTATTACAAAGCTGTCCCTAAAATTATTTTAAGAATTAAGTATGTCCTCACCCCAGGGGCAAACTGCCAATCACGTTCAAGTGCATGGCACTTCTGTTTAGAGCTGGAAGTCTTTGGTACAGACCCTGCTGCAGCACAGCGGCGAAGTGGCTGGAGGCGAAGTGGGTGCTGCATATTCCCTGGAGCTGTATTTGGTCGCCAGGATGTCTAGAAAAGGAAAAAGAAAATAGCTACAAAAAAAAAATCAGCATACAGTTTCCAGCACAGAGCAGCATCATAAAGAAAAAGCAATAGCACTGATCAAGCTATTTGGAAATGAGTGATTCTCAGGTACCTTCAGGAAATGAAATTTTCTAGTCTGCCTCTGAAGAACCAGACCCCTTTAGTCATCACTAATTGAGAATCCAAAAACTGAAGCATCTAAACTCTTGGCCATAAATAGAGGTTTTGCTACTTTATCTTCATAGTGCAGTCTTGATGCAAATATCGTGAACTCTCTATAGAAACTGCAGCAGTGTGTTGTGTTTTGGTGACTTCAGCACATAGACGCTGACAAAATGCATGACAAAAGCATGTCTATTTTTGTTCAGTACTCAACATTTTTCTGACTTTTTTTATTTAATCTTTTCCTTGTATACCCTTCAGAATACCAAAACCTGAAACACCTGTTTAACTGAGTTAACTTACCATCTTAGAAGAAGCAGGCTCCTTGGATCGGTATTGATGAGAAGGATGTCCACCATTATAACCAACGACAGGTCCAGGTGCCCTCTATATGGAGAAGAGAACATCACTCAGGACTAAAAGGCCCTCTTCAGTCTGCACCCATTATTGAAATGGAGAACCAGTAAAACTGAATTATATATTTGACCTTTGATCTTAGACTGTAGTATCATTATGTCTCAAGAGTATAATAATGTTCCTTTTCTGCCTGTTAATGGACAGTAAGAGGCTTCTGAGCCAGAGCTCCAAAGCACGGCCTTCTGGAATGAGCTTTAGTTTTACTGCAGCCCTTCAACTCTGTTTTCTACAAGACTTCCATGGCTGTCAGGATTTGACAGGACATGTAAACTTCCCTCCATCCACACTTTTCACTGACAATACCCAACATACTGGTACTGACCTAAAATGGGATGATAAGGCAGATAAAAAGGAAAGATTAAAGCAGATTTATCACAAAGCAAAGCTATTTTTTTTTTCTAGGTTCTGATGTGCCATTCCTGTGGCATCAGCTCTCAAGATTTCTCTTTAATGACACAATCCTTCAAACTGGAAATCGGCCTCCAGGGATGAAGGATGAGGCCCTAATCTGGAACATTCGGGGCAGTCAATGCTCCAGACTAAGCACAGATGTCAAAGCTGTACGTGCACGCTTTCAGATGTCTGTGCTCACATGACAGCATATGGAACATGTGGCGAGACTCACCAGTTGTGAGTGACCAGATGGCTCTCCAGCCACTAAAGGATGGAGACTGTAATGATTTCTTGGACCAAGTGGTGGATGGGGGGAGCGCATAGGGCTCACACCTTCCACTGACCTTCTGGAGTGTTCCACCTAAAAGAACAGAAATTTAGGTCTCTGAGGTACAAAATACTCTAACAACAGTGTTTGAGCTTGCCTTCCATCTGACTTCCATTGGACAGCTATGATGATGATCAGCTTGCCTACACCCAATGGAACACCTGGGAGGGAAGGAAGGAAGGAAGGAAGGAAGGAAGGAAGGAAGGAAGGAAGGAAGGAAGGAAGGAAGGAAGGAAGGAAGGAAGGTAGGTCACAGGGAGTATGAGAGAAGAATGAGGGAGAAGTCTTGTTCCCACCTCTGATTCATTTCCTTGCAGCGCTCTCCAGCTGCAGATCCTTCCAAGTTCAATTCATCTGCCCAATTCTGTATATCTCTCAATCCTTCATTTGGTTGAAAGTCTTTTTTAAATTTGTGTGCATCTGCCACTTCCTTGCTCAGACTGCTGACCCTCCCTCCCTTTTCTTCTCAAAATCTCCACATCAGGCTGACTACCCTTCTGGAAACAGATAGCTCTGTCCCTCATCCTCCCTTGTACAGTCATTTGTCCTTCTCCTTTCCTTTTAGATTAACTACTCAGTCAAGTTTACCAAATGCACAAGGTGAGAATTAAGTTATACTGCTAATTCCTACCAGGTCCCAGTGTGCCATCACAGCAAAGACAGGGTTCACATATCTGCAGGCACCTCCCTTACACTTCTCACTGAAAGAAGCAGTGTTGATTTATGTTCTAAAATTATCCAAGTCCAGAATCCCTTGATAGAGTGCCTTAGTCACTGCTTCCACTGTGGTGACCTTCTCCCAACAGTTCAGTCAGTGAGCAACACCCTTGCAGTTACCATAGGGATCAGTGTTCTTCATGAAATCTCCTCCTTTCTTTACCTGATGAATTGCACAGAAATGTATTATTTAAAATTTAAAAGATTGGGCATTGTTTTCCAACCACCCAAAGAAGCAGCTAGGTTCTCAATGCATTCTTCTCAATGTATGCAGGCTCCTGATAAAGAAATAAGATGTTGAGTATATTTCAGCCAAAATGAGAACAACTTTCCTGATATGTGTCCAAGTGACTTCATGGGGAGAAGAAACATTGACTTCTGTGAGATTTCTGTGACTCTAACAACTACAACATCAAGTTCTACCTACATGATACCAAAGTGAAGACTTCTGAAACCTCTTTTCATTACTTACATGCTGTTTCAGCTAAATATCACATGGAGAGGCAAGAGAGTGAAAATGTGAGCTCAGTGCTCAGCAGCAGTCAAAAGCAGACAGTGTCTAGAATTTCGAGAACTGCAACATGTATCTTGAATTATTCATCCTGTTCTGGCTCCCCATTTCAAAACAGAAATAGTAGAACTGGAAAAAGTTAAAAATGGCAACATCAACGAGAAGCCTGGAATAGCTCAAGTATGACAGATTCAATAGACTGAGGGTCTTCAGCTCAGAAAACTGAGAAGGAATATGAAAAAAAGGATGTAAAACCACAAATGCCTTGGAAAAGGAGAACAGTTAATAACTTTTTTTTTCATAAAAAGAACAATGGAGCATCAAACAGAATTACCAGACAGCAGATACATCAATATTGTGCAGATATACAAGGAAGTATAATTTCATACAGCTCACAATTAAGTTCCACAACCAAGAACACTGCAGAACCAAAATAACAAGTATATTTAAAAGGAATTAGGTTCATGAATGGAAGTTCCTGAACTGCTGGATAGAGGAAGGAGATGTAACCTGGGGCAGGATCAGCCTCTGCTTTCCTGTTTCTTGTACTTTTTCTATAAGCATGAGAGTCAGGACACCTGGCTCAATGAACCTCTGGCCTGTGTCATGGATCTTAGTAACACAGGGCAAAACTGCCAGGTCCCACCTGTACTCAACAGCACTCAAGCCTTACCTTGATTTTCTGCACCCTCTCCTTCCTCACAGAATTTTCAAGTTTCCTTTTTATTTCCAGATGGTGATGATACTATTAATGCCAGAGAAAGAGAAATCTCATTAGTGGACATTAGTGGACATGAGATGTCAATGAATGTCAGAACAGTTGCTTCTGTTCTGCTCATCACTTGCCTGCTCTCTGGCTGTTACTCCCATCGAGCCCTGTCATCAAGCTACGATCGACTCAGTCCATGTGCACCACTCTTGTGTATATTAACACCAGCAAAGAAACAGCTGAGCATTTGTACAGTTGTAGGGACCAACGCCACTCCTGATACATAACAGGAATGTGCCCAAACTTTATACTCAGATAAGATAAATAACCATGTTCAAACTATTTTGTTTTGATTAGAATTTTTTAAGACAACTAGCCCTGTGAATACCATCCCCTAATCCAAAGACTGCTGAAGAGCAGTGAACTGGAACAGCATGTGCCCAGTGCCAGAGTGCTCGGGGCCTGTGGAGGCTTCACATGGGGGACATCAAGCACAAAGATTGTCCTCTTTCCCAGCAGGAGAGAGCCTTTCACAGGAACGTGAGGGCACAGCTATGGAAAACAGTCCAGTACGAGTCAACAGCCACTGGCTGTCTGGGGAAGTAGCTGCAGAGGTTTGCGCATCACTAGTAATGCATACCTCCATGTCAAGCACCTTATGAAATATGGCGCGAGCCAGGCACTCCTGTACGTATCTTTGGTGATCCCTCCTCATAGCATTTAGCTGGTATTCCTTCTCAGGAATTATTCTTCCACTCCTTGATATCTGCGGTAAACAAATATAATGTAATTAAAAAGGAGAAGGCAAAACAAGGTACGTTTTTAAACAGAATTTCCCAGAAAGACTGCTTTCTCTTCCCAGTGAGCTATCACATCTGCTTCTGCCATGGGGCCAGAACTGGCCGTCCCAGCAGGGAGCTGTAGTTTCTTTGACCCTATGGGCCCCACCAGCCAGACGAAGAGAGCAGGAGAGCAGCAGCCGCATCTCCTGATAGCCGAGGGCCCAGCCTCACTCTTCATGGGCCATTGCCCAAGTCAGCGGAGGGGAATACTCACCTTCCTACTGCACAAGGGCTGCCCCTGGCTGTGCTGAACAGTCACCCCTGGGAGAACTGGTTTTAAATATGCTCAGCACATTCACCTTTACCAAATCCTTCAGTTTTCCATTGAACACTTTTGGAAACACCACTAAAGATGTTTGAACAACCGGTAGAGCCAAAGGTGCTTAGATTTCACAGTTTAAAAAAACCTAAGAGAATCAATATGATTCTCTATATTTCTAAAATGAAAGATTTTGCAGAGGGAAACTCCAATGAGCATAAAGAAACAGGGAGCAAAAACATAAAAACATTCTGAATTTATCAAAATCTGTCCATGAAATATCTTCTTCTGCCTGGATGTGAAATACAAGCTGATTGACAAACACCTCAGATCACTGTAGTTGTGCAGTGATACAGGGCCACATGTAATAACCAACTGGAACTGCACTGCTGAGCAGAAGCTCAGGGCTCAGCCAAGGCTCTCCAGTACCTACAGACATACATCTCCAACCCATGCCAGCCACAGTTCCACACAGCTAAGCACTAGGACTGTTGCATTACAGAAGATGCACTGGAAGTGTAAGTGTGATGTTTTATCGAGTAAGGCGTCCAGACTGACTGCTAGCACATCGTTTCTAGCATGCAGTCACCATCCACCAGCAGCCCACATGCCAGTGTCTTCATAGCCTCAGGTGGCCCTTGCACCTTGACAGCTCAACTTCACTTGTTTGGCTAGCTGATCAAATCATTACCAACAGCAACACATACCTCTAACAAACAACAGAGCCATCAGTGGTTTGACTTGTGCAATATTAAAAGAAAAACATAATTCTTTTTTCTCAGAAAAGGAAACTTTTCAACCTCACCAATCCTGATCTCTGAAGATGTCGTCTGATCCTGGTATTGCTGAAATATCCAACGAGGTGTTTGTCCTTAAGGCTATTGTAGGTTGCAAGAAATCTGAAATAAAATCAGTATAGATGCATATAATCCCCTTGACAGCCAAATGATCACAGCTGAAGTTATAAAGACCTACACGATAGTCTTAATTTTGACAGATAAATTCCCATTGGTAAATGCAACATCTTGATGCCTCCAAAAATTCATGTCAGAAACGGTGTTTTCTACATAAGATACAGCAGCTCAGCATTGAGCAGTGTACCACCACCAAGGACCAGGGTCCAACAGAGCCCAGCCCTGAAGGTCTCCTCCAAGACCAACTCCTACAAAAGCCTCCCCAGATAATAAACTCTGACCCTTGGCAGGACACTATCACACCACACAACACTTGGAGCTGGGTTCCCACCTGAGTCCAGCAGGCACAGACCCAGGCTCTGTTGGAGGTACATCACCAGAGAGGGAGATGTCCCAGAACTCCTGTACCACTGCACACCTCCCACTGCACCACTACATGCCCTGTGCTCCCCTTCCTTCAACCACCTCCTCACTGGTGACAGGTATGGTAGCAACCATGTTTCTGGCAGCTTGTGCAAAGATCTGTAAAAACCTTGGGTTGGGAGGCACCTCCAGAGGCCATCCTGTCCAAACTCCGGCTTCAGGCATATCACCTGTCAGACTTTACCTACACAATGGAATTTTCATGTGGTCTTCATTGCCAGCTTGCAGCCATTGTATTGTCTGGTAACTAACACAAAAAGACTGACTTCCAAAGTCTGCTTGTGCTAGCAGAAAGTGCCAGCACTAAAGCATATTTAAGTTGGGACACTGTTTCCATAGTATTTTCACTGGCTTGAAAGTTAGCGTGCATGTAATTAACACATGTGCAAATCTTTGTTCTGATGAAGACTACTTACTTGTGTCCTCAGCCAAAGCCTCCTTCAGTACCCACATTTCCATCCATTTCTTTATAGCACTTCTCTTTAATGCTCCCACATTCAGAGGGACTGCAAATCAGATGCATCACTTGGAACACCAACACAGAAAACTAAGTGGCTTCCATTTCAGGGGTCCAAAAGTACTCTAAAGTCTTCCCCCCTGTTTTGAACCATTTTCTTAATTGGGATTCATCAAAGTATCTGTTAAAGCATTGCTGGGCCAGGCACTAATTTGCTCATGAACAAAAAAAGCCTGTTTCAAAAAGCAGTTCCCCCTTTGGCCTTTACACCATCAGAACTCACAAACCACTTGGGAAAACTAACCCATGACATCAAGATTAGGAACTGTCCCATCCATTTCAGGGATCATTTATTCGAACACAGCAGTGTTTCTGGGATATTTAAATAAGCAGCTGAGGCTGCTCATCCCACAAACATTGGTAAATTCAATTGCACAGAACTTGTACAGGGCAAGATTCAGGACTTCCATGGTATTTACAGGCTAGAGAGCACATGTTCTGCAGTGTGATTTTGCTGCCTGTCACCATCTGGCAGCAGTTCGTCCAAAATGCAGCTTGTATCGATGACAATATTTCTTCTCTTCCCCCTCTAAATACAGCTACTACATTTTACCAGAAATCATCAGATCTACTCTGGGTGACCAATTTGCTCAAGCTAAACAAAAACCAAATGCCCTCTGCAGGAAACCAAATACTTCATGCAGAAGGCCAGTAAGAAAACTCATCTGTCTGCTTGAGCCCCGGGACATAGGATACTATTGCTCCAGCACTCGGCACCTCAGTCCTTCTGTGGAGAGCGCACTTTGGGCTGGAGGGATGGGAACGAGTCCTCACCCAAACCAGGGCAGAATAAGGGAAGGCAGCTGAGTGGTGAGAGACAAGTGCCTCTCTCAAGACTCCATCCCCTCCTGGGCTGGAAAGCACAGACACTGGACCACCCATCGCTCAGTTCAACATCAACCTGTGCAGGTCAAAGCTAAAGACCCGTATCTCCCCTGCCATACCACACTCCCAAGATTTTAGAGAGACCAACCAGTGGGTACGACAACAGCTCTAAAGGGGCGTTCAGTCCAAATGGCTCCTGGTATATACCGCAACTTGTGCTGCGGTAGTGGCCAGAACAGTTGGGCTTCACAGTTCTCTGCTCACCTTGTCAAAGACCCCTGAGATAGGGGTGCACACATCCTCTTCTGTATCCAGAGCAATGAAATGCAAGAACCTCACAAGTCTTTTCTAGTTCTCAAGTCGATATACTAAAGATTCTCTTTAATTCACACACTGAACAGTGCAAAGTGAACAAATTGCATCCCTCTTCTACTTATTGGTGAAAAACTGTAAGACCAACTAACATGGAGAAGCAGACCACACATACTACCCAAGCAGGGCCTCCCAAGGAATGTCCCTCTGGAAAGCCAACAGAGCTAAATCATCACAGCTATCAAAGATCAGAGCCTCCAGAAATTGAACCTAAGATAGGACAGTTGAACACAAAAACTGAGTCATCCATACTTAGCAGAGACAATTTTAAATAGTTCTTAGCACAGCCTTGTCTTCCCTCACCCTCTGGAAAGCAGGACAAATAACAAAGTCAATGACAATAAGCCTAAGTTTTTAATACTTTAAATCCATTCACATTTGTAAAATTCATACACTCAGATACCTATTGCACAATATGTTCAGCCTGACCTTTGGGCTCTCTGGGCAGGGTATGTTTCAATTACACAACAAGAGACTGATCTCTTTTGTTTTCTTTGGCTCTAAATTTAAATACCACTGTACCCCTATTACATACCTCTCAATAGGATAGTTCAATGTAAATGTCTATAATGTCTATTGCTTGGTCACATTACCACACACAGAATTTTACTCAAGGAAATAAAGAACAACTTAAAAAAAAAAACAAAACAAAAAAACCCACACAAAGAGATCATGGACTTAGAGGAATTTTACCCAAGGTTTCACAATAATCTCACAGGCATCCTACCAACAATAAATTAAAGTTTAAACAAACAATTTAGCTTACCCTGTCATGCATGCTGATTAAACACTGGCACTATAGCAACAGTTCTGAGTTACTTTTTCAATCCACTGTTTGCATTCTCATTTGAAACCAGCAGATTATATCAATTGTGATAAATATTGACTTATGGTATCACCTGGCAACTGCACACAGAGGCAGAGGAGAAACTCGATCCAGTACCTTCTAATTTACATCCTTCCAGCTAATATTTCATGGACCATATAACTAGTTAAAATGCATCTCCCAACTGAGCACAGTGATGTAGCAACTCCAGCTTCAAAAAAAGTCCTTGTTCGTGTATTTTCTCATTTAAGTTGTGAAGAGGCTGGTCCACAAATATGCCAAGTTAAATTCAAAGTTCAAAAGGGTATCAGAGGAAATAAGGAAATTTTTTGGGCCTGAACAAGAACACGTTAAGGTACTGGAGAGAAAGCAACTGGATGCACTGGGCTTTGGCAGGGAAGCCTGAGCTCTCTTCCCAGGCAAATTGCGCTGCAGGCAGGAAAAACAGCACAGAGCGAACCACACCGAATACCCCAGGCACCAATATGGCTCAGGTTTACATTGTGTGCAGTGAGAGGCCCCACAAGCCTGAGCTCACCTGAAGCTTCTTCCAATTCTCCTGCTTATTTCACCTGACCAGTTCACCCTGACCCAGCAGATAAAATAGAATCACAGAATTGTTTTGGTTGGCAAAGACCTTTCAGATCATTGAGTCCAACTGTTCCCCCAGCACTGCCAGGGCACCACTGACCCATGGCCCTCAGCACCACAGCTCCATGGGGGGCTTGGAAACCCCTTCACGGACCTTGGGGACTCCACCCCTGCCCTGGGCAGCCTGGGACAGCCCTGGACAACCCTGC
>JAAGNO010015166.1:0-35811 GCA_033439905.1 Ceryle rudis
CTGGAACAGGCTGCCCAGAGAGGTGGTGGAAGCCCCATCCTTGGAGATTTTTAAGCCCAGGCTGGATGGGGCTCTGAACAACCTGCTCTAGTGGGAGGTGTCCCTGCCATTGGCAGAGGGTTGGAACCAGATGATCCTTAAGGTCCCTTCCAACCCTGACAATTCGATGATTCAATTCTATGATTATTTCTCAAGCAGGCAAAAAATGCCAAGCATGTAAAGCAAAGTTTGTCTCACAAACCAGCCTCATTCCTCAGTTCAGTGATCTGCTACATCCCTTTACTCTATGTGGGGCTGGGAATGCAGGAAGCAGGAAGATGAGAGGTGACATCAGAAGAAAATGTTTCAAGCAGTCCACCCCCATGTTAAGCTTTGAGGCCAAGATGGCTGAAATTCAAGGAACTACAGTAACTAACTCCCCCTCCCAACACACATCATGCCTCACTTTCCCCCTTTCCAAGCACTGAAGCCTTGAGGTAGGAAAAAAAAAGATCAAAAACTAAAAAAAACCTCTCAGAAATAAAGATGGTTCTAGAAAGCTCTTCTGCAAAGTTGTAATTATTTAAAGCTCACCACATAAAACTGTTCTAAGGAAAACTCCCACGTGTTTTTTTACCACAATGTAAAAAGCAGAAAGTATGCACGACCATCATAAAGGAAGACTTCTTCTTTAGCTGTGTGACTGAGTCAAGTGTTCCAGATTCACAAAATCCCAGAATGGCTGAGGTTGGAAGGGACCTCTGGAGATCATCTGGTCCAAGCCTTTTGCTTAAGCAGGGACTCCTAGAGTCAGCTGCCCAGGACTGTGTTCAGATGGCTTTTCAATATCTCCAAAAAGGGAATGGTCATACTAGGCAGTAAATACTGCCAGACTAAAGTCTGGCCTCCATCAAGACACTTGTGAGGGTCGTCAGATGTCGCCTTTTCTTTTGGGAGGGTCCATCTGAAAGACTTTCATTCAGTAGTGTCCATCAGGGTGGGTTCTGGTGGGTAGGGTGAGGACACCCATAGAAGAACCCTGTTGTTTCATGAAGACAGAGTGGCTGGTTTCCTGAGGTTTCCTATTGTCCTATTAAAGGATTGTCAGAGAAAAGTTACTTTTGTCTTCATGAAGGTCCTTTTAAATTGGCTTTAAAAAACCAAAAAGTTGCCTTATGCTCAGCAGAGGCATCACACACCATGCACTGAGACTGGTGAGGCTGGTCTGATATTGGGTGTACCCTAACTGCTGCTACTAAATGGGACAGAAGTAAGTGTGGAGTGAGCTACTGTGGGGGAACCCTTACAGCCATGCAAGGCTATGGAAAAGTTCTCAGAGCTAACATCAGGTTTCTTGTTGTCATCTGCATGCAGCGTATGATCTCAAATTGGGGTGGATTTACTGAACTGTCCCTGTTCACATGTCAGGACCACTCCCACATACGTACAAGGCATTTCTTCTACTACACTGTGAAAGTGGCATCAGGTTTATGTGATTCCTCCTAGATTCCCTCTTACAACATCAGAATAGAGGTCACATTTTTATTCTCCTGGAATTTACCCAGTATTTCAAAATTTAACGTTAATATCATCAGACTGGAATGCCCTCCAGCCAACTCCTTCGTTGTAGTTCAGTACAATGGCTTTTAGCTAAAGCTATTGTCTCTCTTCAACATGGAAACACAGCTCTTTGGCTATCTAATATATTATTCCTAAAGAACATTCCCCATTCAAAAATGTTGAGGAATTTTTTCTCCACAAAGATTTTTTCATATTTGTCTTACTCAGAATTTCCTCCTGTTAAGATTTTAGGCGTTTAGAGACATACCACAATATATCAAAACACTAGTAGGAACACCCTGCTTCATGTCCGGAAGGCTAGCTCTTGGATAGTCCAAGACCAGGTTTCAGACCCCTAAACCTCTCCTGGCTGAACCAGTCTCATCTGTATGGTCACCAGCTGCTTCTCAGCCCTGTTTTTCTGCTGCTGGCTCCTAAATGTTTTGGAGTCATTCTGAGGTCATTTTCACTTGGAAACAGGGGAGTCCTTGAAGTCCATGGGGCTGACAACAACTTCAGCCAACTGTGGACCAAAGATAATTGGAGAAAAATGGTTAAGAGCATGGGTTAAACATGCTCAAAAGATGTGAATCATTCTCCAGCTCTGGTCTCTGAGTCAGATTTTCCCCTGAACCATCTGCTCCCGTCATAGCAGCAGGGCTTCCTGGCACATGCAGAGACATGGAAAAAACAAAAGCCGAGACAAGTGGGTCACTCAACTTTAGGGAAGAGTGGAAGACAGATGATGCAAAACCTTCTCTTCCCTGCAGGAGTTGCCTCCACCCTGCTCCCTGCAGAACTTTGGCTGGAAGAGTTGCTAACACAATGCTGGCTTGACACAGAGAGGAGAAGGAGATTCGAGCAACCTTCAAGAACAGACCCATGTCATCATCAGAAAAACAAAGTCACAGGAAAGGGAAATGCCTCCAGTGGGCTTGGAAGAAAATTCCTTTTTTTTTGTCTGATTTCTAGCAGTTTGGGCTAAGACCCGTCTTGACTCTCTACAGTTGTCTGTGGTGTAGGTGTCTGAGCCAGTCACTCTAGGATTTCTTCATGGTTGCTGGAGAGACGTGGACATTTTTAGAGCCCAGTGATCTCACAGCTCGTCAGGAAAGAGGACAAGGTTGAACAAAGGTTTCCAAAATCCATTCCCAACAAGTCACATTCTAACAGCTTGTTCTGGTACCCCTGGCACGACAAACAGCAGCCTTTCTCTTCCCCAAACCTTAGGCCCCATTGACCTCGGCCAACGCCTGGTGCACCAGTCCCACCAGAAGCAATACTGTCGAGATTAACTGGAGGCTGAGTTCAGACCCCAGCTAATCCAAACCCAAAGTGTCAACAAGCAAAAAAGCACCAAACAGATTTTTCAGCCAGGCACCAGCACCACGGGCTGCCTCGTCTCACAGTAACCTCCCCAGGCACAGGACACAACACTGTGTGAAGTGTTATAAGCAACTTATTTTAGGCGGCCATACATCAGGAACCCTCAGCCAAAATAAACCTCTAAGCTTGCTCCAGTGTGTCCTTTTTTTTTTTTTTTTTTTTCAGAAAAGAATTCATATAAATTATTTTTATGTGAAAGAAAAATATTGTTGTGAGCTGAGGCTATGTAATATTTCACCACGATTTTTTAAGGGAAGTTATCTTCACTCTGCAACATGAGAAGTAAGACATTAGCCTGAATAAGTCATACCTACATTTTGCTGTCCTTATCACGTAGGACAGGAGCCTTCAGATGATATCTGGGAGCCAGGCTACAACCAGCACCTACCCAAAGGAAAAATAAAATGGCGACTATATAATAAAAGTAAGATTTTTAGCCCTTTAAAAATATTTTCAGTTATAAGGGTCCTCTGAACATTAAAATCAGGTCTTTAAATGTTTGTTTACAACATTTCTATAATATTTACACCTTATTTTCTCAGTGCTTGTGTTCTTTGCTAACGCTATACTGTGTGAGTGAAGATTTGGTTAAAGTCTAGGTAATCTGCCAGGACTCCGGCATGTCTGGATTCTCAAGAATCCATCGCTACGGAAATAAAAAGGAAATTAAACCACTGGAAAAATAAATAAATAAATTAAAAGTATGTTAGGTTGCTATGGAGCCCGATTAAATTTCAAGGTAAGGTTTAACTTGCCACTTAATTCACATCATTTGGAGGTAAGGTTTAACTTGCCACTTAATTCACATCATTTGGAGGTAAGATTTAACTTGCCACTTAATTCACATCATCATGCAGTGAATACAGCAGGAGATGGAAGGGCCCTGTGCTGCTGTTCGGCATCCAGCAGCGCTCTGGGGTCCCCCCCTGAAATGGCCCACGCACAGAAATGTTCTCCTCAAGACACAGAGCAGGCACCACCAGTCACTGCCAGTCACCAGCTTCCAGATAGCTCTGGCCACCCCAACCTTAAATAGCTTCCTGCAGGTTTCTCAGTCCTCTGACGTCATTTTTAAAAGTAGCGTCACTTGGATGGGTATAAAATTTAGCCATTTAGGTCAGACTGTTTCAGAAAGTTCCATGAGCCAGTGTTATTACACAGCAGACTATTTATGATATATTACAATGTAATATATATAGCAACGAACAGACTCCTCTGAGACGGTGCCTCTTAGGAATGAAACACTTTGTAATCTATCAAGCATGCCTGGAACAGCCTCAAGTACAGTCATCATACAGAGACTAAGTTTAAATTGCTTTTTCTGCAGGTTTTCTCTTTTGCAAGTACAGGCAGTAAGATGCGTTATAACACCACCACCACCACTACAACTACTACTACTTTTCCATGAAATCTGGGTCCTGAAGGTTTTGTCAGCAGTGGACATAAACTGTCTGATTATGAGCTGGTCTTATAACACGGCAAGTCCATCAAAGGATCCCTGAGATGAACTGGAGGCCCTTTCACTACTCGTCTATTCTTTAGGAGCAGGAAGTAAAATCAATAATCAGATAGTAAGCACCTTCAAAGTAAAAGCTGCTGTTCCAGAAGTAAAAGTCATAACTTCACAAACAGTTTTACAGTTCAAGTTGTTCAAAAATGACTTCTGTCCAATATCACATTGCTAGTTAATGAATTCTTATTTATAAAAGAAATTTCCCTTTTTTAAATGAAATCCACATTCTCAACCAGGTCTTCAATTAAAACAAAAATCCAAGTTCTTGTCAACAGAAACTCCTCACTGTAGTTGCAGTTATACACATACAGCAATTTTTTCTTTCTAACCAGAGACAAATCCTGGCCGAGAATAGCAAAGGCCAGGGTTCACCCCATAGCTGCTGAGAGGAGCCATGTGTGTAACACACGATAACAGAACAGCAAGTTTACCCCCATGACTTTATATTGCAATTGAGTATTGCAAGAAGTTACAAATTCCACGTATAGAGCATCCTAAATGTGGGCATAACACAGCTCCCCTGCAAGTTCTACTGACACGCTGTTGCAGTTTTAAGTCAGGTGAGCCTGTGAGAAGATGGTACACCTCTACTTCAAAACTGCAGTTCCACACTTCATCTGTGTGGGTTTTTTAAACACCTGCATCAGTTTTGGAAATGTCCCAGTACCATCCACCACTCCTTCAACCTCCCACACCATCAATAGGCAGTGCTTCCAAAATTACTCCTCCTGGCCTTGCTAGCAACGCCCTGTGTTACCTAAGTGTGCTGCTGGCCCCCTCAGGGCTCACGTGCTGGGCTGCGAAATGGCAGTAAATAGGTATCCTCATTCTGTCAGAGAAGTGCTGCAGGGAAGGAGGCTAACCACCAATTTGAAGCATGCATGTACTTAGCTGGACTATCACTCCATATTCAAGATTACATTTGTTCCAAAACAGACGCCGTTTTTCGACGAGCAGCATTTCTCCAGAATAATTCAATGAATTTGCTGCCAGAGGCTGAGCCCCACCCACACGTGCTGGTCCCACTGATCAAACAGGGCTGCAGAAACATAATCCAGTGAAGCTGGACAGCTGGAACGCAGGAGCTGTAGCTGCTGGGGTCTGCCAGGTTGCTAGCAAATCCCTCACAGCATCTGATGAACTCACACCGGTGTCAGAGGGAATTTGGGTGGTGGGATTGACAGCAGGCTCTCTCCCCAAAAACAACTTACTTTCCCCTCATCTGAAGAAAAGCTACCCAGGAGGAGAAAGTGGAAGGGAACTCACGAGGTCCAGAGAGGTACATCAGTCCTAGCAATTAGTCAGGGCTACACAACATTTGGGGGAGCCCCAGATGAGCAGTAAAACAGAGAGGCAGGTAATTGTGATGACTAACAGACGTGATGGAGAGAAGAGAAGAGAAACACAGAGCTCTTCACTTTGGTTATGTTGTGAACTCATGCCCCAAGGGTACTTGTCAGTGCTCTGTTTTAGATGTGAGGGTACGGAGGAAAGCACCGAGGAATTGCCCTTAAGCAGTGATATAAGATAAGCTTTATTTGTTCTCTACCCTGTATTTGCAGAAGAAAAAAAAATACTCCCAAAATAACCCGTGTCCAATACCTTTGTGCTGACACCGGCTTTAAACCAGCTGCAGGTTTCAAAATGCCCACAACAACCTTGTGTACCCTTCAGGATCGAAGAACAAGACAAAACTGAGCACTTCTGTCATCTGCAGGCACCAGGCAACACTTAAGGCATCAAATAGTGAAGACGATGAGTTACACTATCCATCAACATTTTGACTATTTACTCACAGGGTTCAGCAAAAATGTTTTTCTAATATCATCAAACGCATCTGGAAACAAGGAGCACAGATGTTGTCGATACCAGATGGGAGAGGCTTCCTCAAGAAGCAGCACGTGGACTTTGAAATCACTACGAATAACTGACTCTGCACAGGCAGTCAGTATGCCACACCACCACAGTAAAAAGGGCAGGCGCAGTTTGTGAACACAAATATCAAGAGGTTGAGAAGCAATATTACCACTAATTATCTGTGGTATGTAGAACACTGGGCTGGCAACTGGTGCTGGTTCATGAGATGTGAAGGAATCACAAAGTTCCAGAAGAAAAGGCTTCCAGCTTCTGAATCCAATATATACAATATACAGCTCCAAGAGGTCCTTTTCCCCAGTTCATCCAAGAGTTGAAGGGATTAGTGGAGAGCATGGGACAGCCTAGGGCTTTTCAGCCCTGTTGATAAGGATGCAGCAACCCACAGGTCAAAGATGATGTTCAAAGACCAGTGTGGAAAGGCAAATAAATTTCACTGTACTCACCACAACCAAATATTACAAGAGATTCTCCAAGCACACACTCAGTTGCCATTACTGAGAACTTTTAAGGCAAGATTGAATAACTTTCTAGGAGGTACACTGAGATACAGCTCTCAGAATAAGTTATTCAGATAAGCCATAGAGGGGGTGGAGAAGGGAGTTGTTACAGGTGGACTGTGAATTCTAAAGCAAGAACATCCAGAAAGGGACCAGCTTATAAGTGAAATTCACATGCCCACGTCCAACATGCTCAGAGGACTTGTCTTGCTGCATGAGGACAGTGACCGAATCAGAAGTCTCACACTTCAATCATTCCCTTGCAGAAGAGACAATTTTCCCTTTGCTTGAGGTGAAATTTGTATAAACCCTGAGTAGCCCGAGTTTCACCATGTGCTAAGCAGATCTGATGCGTGAGCAGGTGGAATGAAGTTAACCTACATTTCAGGGGTATAAGGGCATGTGAACTGCCCGGTGATGTCATTCACATGGTAAAGCACAAACCACTATCAACCACACAACATCAAAAGGGAAATGTTGCAGCTTTGACAGTGAAACCACCTCTACAGCACCAACTCATCACTTGCCTGCTAGGAGTATGTAGAGAGAGATTATTTCCCCTTGGATGTTTGTTGGGAGTCTACTAAAGCAAGCAAGCTAGCTCTAGGGGTTTACCAGTGATAAGAGGGTTATCACCACAGATTAGATGAAACTGGACAGCTTCCTTGTACTCTTGTCTTGGCCCAACCTCTCCAAGAGTTTGCACTTCTCCATTCTCTGAACAGTGACGTGGCATGGACTGTCCTCTGCTCTACTTATCAGCGATAAAGACTCAGCACAGCTTTTTGCAGGATCAGCCAGCCTAGGCCACTGTTTCCTGCTGGTTTAGTAAACCTCTGAGTCAAGAATCAAGATGGTAACACTGGAGGTATAGTTTTCCTTAATGTCTATGTTAACTACTAGCTTAGGATCCAGCAGCTGCTTTGCACACGGTTCTTGGCAAGAGGCTCTTTTTCCAGCATGATGACTCAACTCTTTCCTACTAGGAAAATTACTAAGATTTGGCAAGTCAACTACTCCCCTTGCCAGGCAGTCTCGCCTATAGGACAGGAAACTCATCTTTTTCTTGATACGAAGCAGAACAGATGCCAGCACTGCTACTGCAGCAAAACATGACCACTGTCTCACACCCACACTCAAGTGACATATTACACCCTTTGATATAGCTTCCTTTTAAGTCACTGTATAAACCCAAACCCTCTTATTGCTAAAAATGGCAACTTCAGGTTTTTCTGCAGTAAACGTGAATTAAGCAATATTCAAAAAAAGAGGCATGCAAAGAAAATCTTTGTTGCTCCCACAGGAGCATCTGTTCTGTCTCTGCAAGGGCATATTGAATACTCTTGATTTCAAAAACTTCAAATACTCCACATTCCATCACAGAAGGATGAAACTAGGTGCATCTTCCAGAACAAGGACAACAGTTTAGAGCCATTTGCCTAATTCCTCTCACTTCCTCATCACAAGACTGAGCTTCTCTTGCACAGCATGGATAAGGCTGGGTTCCAAGCAGTTCAATGGAACAGGACACTTGTATTTTCACTAATGATGCAACAGAGCAAGAACATCCTTAGTTCCTCTCAATTTTTACTGTTACGCAAGTTCCTTATGGAACTGAAAGAATATGTATCACCACTTGCTTAAGCATAGGTATCTTGCTGTTTCAGTATCTGACCCTGCAAAGCTAAGTTTGGTATTCTAGAAACTTAAGGGGTTTACCCAAATTAACTCCAAAGCTTTGATGAGATAAGGCCAGGGAGTTCCAGGTGACAAGCAGATGACTTATGGTGCCCAGCTACGTTATCAGTTCTCCACTTAAGTTCAGAGGGAAGTCTCGAGTCCTTGAGAAAGGACTACACAAGCTTCATGATTACTTCCATTGGATCATACTGCCTGGGCTAATCTCCACAGAAGTTTCCACTGCAGGTGTTGCAAGGTCCTGAAGTCTGGAATTTCTCCAGCATTACTGAACTGAGAGGCTAGAGCTTATCTGAGCTCTGAAGGGAATTAGAAGGAATTGCACTTTTCACAGTCCATTTACTTTAGATCCTAGAGCAGGAGGAGCAGTGAGTAGACTGCCACATGCCCCTAGCTTTTATTTAGCTTTGACCGGTTCAGCCCCCATTGATCACTGGCTTTTAGGACATGAAGACTTTTGACCTGCAAATAACTTGAAGAACAACTGCTGACTTAGTTTCTTACCTCCTTGGCTTATGAAAAACTCATGAGCCAAGGAGGTAAGATAAGTCTTGCAGAGTCCTCTGCCTTGGAGTAGCCTATAAACTGGAGTGCATCACAGAACAAACTGGCAGGCTCCAGCTCAGACCAGACACTACCTAAACTGGTCTAGGACTGTGCCTCAATGCATTTTAAATTCAAGACCAGATAAGGATCAGAGAGGGCAAACACAGTTCTCTAGAAACTGTCACTATAACGTAAGTGAAAGATGAATTATTTCTCACTTAACTGACTAATCTTCACTAAGCTGATGTGCACATTCATGGAGAAAAAATTGTACACCACAAACATCTAAGACCAAGCATTACTGTGCACCCTATCCTCCCCACTGCATCTACACACTCTGGCAATAAGCTCCACAAATACTTTGTCTGCACTATTTAGATGCAAGAATTACTCAAGGCAAGCAATGTTTAGCATAAGTTTATTTGCACAAGAAATTCAGAATCATTAAGGTTCAAAACTCAGCTTCCAAGAATGACAAGTGAACACCACAGTGCAGAACAGTAGACAACATTACTGTGACCAGTCTCACATTTGGGCTCATCACAAATCCAAATATTTCTAGAACCTTGTTTTGCCAGCTTAAATTAAAAAAAAAAAATAAATCACTTCTTCCAAAGAGGTACGAGATAGATTTTCCAACAGCTGACTACTTTTAATAGTAAAAAATAATTAAAGAGCTAAACATAGAAAAAAAGAATTTTAAAATTTAACAGAAAGTGCAATTTTATTCAGAAAGAGACAAGCCCAAGGCAGACACTTCGGTGAGTGGCCTCTTCCAACACATGAGGAAAAAAACCCAGAGTGCTCCATCCATTCCCCCTAAAGCTTCTGCAATTATAGTAATAAGGTGGGATGCTGGGCTCGTTTCATTTACGTTAAAGAACATTTGAAATATGCTTTCACCGTATTTAACAAATAGTTGAGTAAGGCTTAAATGCAAAGGCTCAAAGCATCACTATCCATCTGGCTCCCCCAATGCTCAAGTTAGACCAAGTTGCCAGTGACTATGGTCAACTTATTGCTTACTCCTCTACAGAAATAAACACCCTGATTGAATGGGTCGACTGAGAGGGATAGTAAACAGGTACCATCAGAACACTGACAGCAATTTACCCAAGTTAAGATAAAAGGTCTTTCCCCCAAGTACTTGTAAAGTGATAAGCAGAGATTACAACCAACATTAGTAGTTATTCTAGTGATCAGAAACCCACAAAGCCTAGGCACAAAACATACTAAATACTTAAGCCCAGAACTCAATCCCAAAATAACAGGTCTAAGTTTCAGTAAAAAGCTTTAGATATTTAAACTAGATTGAAGTACTACCTACTGCTTTGGGGACAAGGTATTAACATTAAAGTGTGAGGATCTTTTGAAAAATGGTTACTCAAAAGCATGTGGTAGCCTTCAACCTCCAGCACAGTAACTGACTGACCTAGGGGAGGACAAACACAGCAACAGTTAAAATCCTGAGCTGAGAGCAAGAAGTATGCTTTACCTTCTAGCTTTTCAGTAACCACGTATCAGCATAGGGATTTTACAGAAGTGACTTAATCCCACTCTACTACTAGATCTCTTTGGTAGCATCTTTAGAAGATAAAAGAAATCTCTTACAATGAGGAAGTCACAACAATAAACTGTAAATCAAGGGGGACTTGGCAATAAATATTGACAACAGATGCTTAATCTCAGACTGGCCCAGCCTAGAAGCATTTTAAGCTACAAGAAGAGCTATTTTAAACCACACACACTAGTTTACTAGAAATCTAATCCTGAGGAATAATGCACTGACATAAGGCTTGCAGTCTAGTGTTACTACAACTTTATTTTTATGCCACCACCCAGAGGGAATGTGTTAGGGTAATGGTCTGAAGTAGTCTTTCTCCAACCTCCACTTGACACACAAGTGAGCAACAGAGGGTAGGGCAGGTTTGCAGAGGCATCATTAAGTACTGAAGGGAGACTGAATCAAGCAGACAGCTTAGACTTGGCCTAGCATCATTACTATTAACTTTTACCTAGCACTCATTCTCATGTTACTCCTTGCCACAGGGGCCACTATAAACCTGAACTCGAACCAGATACTATACACCAAAATTAAGCCCCTGCCACATACAACATCAGGCTGCTCAGGCAACTTGAAACGGAAAAGGGTAGACTGCTTGCAAAACAGCGATGAAAAGCTACCGAGTGTTCTGGCTCTACCTGCCAAGCCAGGATTACTTGAAGGCAGTAAAACAAACACTGCCACAGCAATCCCTTACACAGCAGGGCCAGTGCAGGAGGTACTGCCCAGCTTCAGCGTGCTGTTTAACTATTCAAGAGCTTAACATCCAGCATCAAGGCTGCAAAGTATCAATATTTCTAATACACCAGAGCAACTTCAGAGCCAGGCAGGGAACACAGCAGTTTTGCAGAGCTTAAACCCGGTAAATCAGCTGTTAAGAGAGCAGTCATGCAACATAAAGCTTCATTAGAGTCCTCAGCAACATGTTACATTAGCAAAAGCACAATATTTATATCAGGAAGCTTAAATCCTCCATAGCTCTATCTCAGTATAAATCCATTAGATCCTTCTTCACAACACTTCCAACAGATGCACCTAGCCTGATGTTCAGCAGCCAAGACATCCAAAGACCAGTAAAACATGTCTGGTGTTTCAAGCTTTTGAGGACTCCTCCTGAGCACGTGACCACTTCTCCCACACGAGCCGATGCACAGGAACAGTTTCTAAAGATCAGCCATGAGATCACACAAGACAGATAAATGACACTGAGCTATTTGATATGCAAGTCAAGCTCATCCCTCTAGACGTTACTTTACTTCTGCAATAGGTATAACTTAAGCTGACTTTGAAAACAGCTATTTAACAGATGATAGCAGTTACGATCTCCTAAGCAAAAGGCTTCCTTCTTTCTAGTGACATTCTATACTAAGCCAAGTATTGCCTTGCATGCAGAAGTTATTCACACCTAGGTTTGCATTCCAGCAGTAAGCCTGCACTAAGTTTAACACCCATGACAACACTGGCAGCACAGTAGTTTTTATAACGCTTTCCAAATAGACCAAGTCTTGGGTGAGAGGTGCCTTGTCTGTAACTTACATCAAGTCCAAACCACAGCTAATAAAAAAGGCTGGGTTCACTTTCAAGTTTAGCTACTTTGGCTGACTACTCAGGAAATCTTTAATGAGAAAAGCATAACAGAAGACACCAAATTATTTGTCTATTTGCTACTGAAGTTGCTTACAAGACTGTTCAAACAAAATTTAAGCTAAAGCATGCTTAGCAACAGTCTGCTTTCTAGATTGTATCCCTCCCCGCCTTCCTAAGCTAAATGAAGTCTAAACAAAAGAGTAGCCTCACTGCTCTACTGAGCAGTCTTTATGATGGAGTTATGTCAAGTGAGAAGAACCTGCAGTTTAACTACAAGTTTTTGGTCCTGTGAGAAACAGGCAAGCTTTATATAGCCAGTTAAGTGCTGTACTGCTACCATTTTTCACCTGGAACAGCAACCATACATTGATGTTTTACCTGCTTTTCCTTCTACACTTAAATCATTTTTGACTAGTCACTTTGGTCTCAAGCTTGCAGAGACAGGTTTAGTGAACAAGTATTCTTAAATATTGCACCAGTGCATATTAAATAGTTCTAGAATCCGCCTTTCTAGTCTACTTCTCTGCTTAAACAAAGGAAACTCAAGATCATTTGCTATATGTATTTTACTATTGCAATTCAGTGAAAATCATCCAGTTAATACATTAGTACTGCTATATACAGAACTGAGGAATTTTTAACCTTCTTTTTAAGGCACGGGAAATTTCAAAGCAGCAAATTCGGCATATACCCTTTAGGAAGTTCAGCCCCCTACACCCCCAGGGGAATCCACACTCTTCCAGGGACTATTCCAAATACAGGGGCAGCCTTTCACCATATGGAGAGCTCTGCTTAGGGTTCAGATACCTCTTCCAAGTGAGGGTTAAGACCAGTAAAGAGGAAGAATTTGCCTCTAACCACTCAAAACACCATCTCATATAGTGACCAGGTGACAGTGATAGATTAGTAAACTCAACACTAAGTGGTGTCAGAAAGACAAGCCTTCAGGACCTGCCTGAAGTTGTACAAGAATAAATTCTTTTTAGGAGGCACTTTAGGAATTTATACTGTGTCAGGAGTGCACATCATCCTGCAACTTACAGTGGTTTGGAGGGGGGAGGGTGGAAGTTGACTTGTGGGGTTTTTTTTGCTTGCTGTGTACCTGTGAGGAAGAAAGTTGGGCTAAACCTCAGTAAAAGCTGCACTACTTTCCAGTTGTGCCAAAAACTTTTTTGAAAGAGGGAGACAGAAAGGCTTTACCTTGAGCCGGGACTTAACTCTGTTTTTCCATCCAAACTACTCAAACTGTGGTTCCAGTTCTATTTAAGGCTTTAATTCCTTATTTCAAGGACTTTTCACAAGTTTTAGATCATGTTTTGGTGCATATTTAGAGCTGCCACCTTCCAGATTTTTGTACTCGAGAAAAATTTATCCAGTTTTGCTTTAGAGACAGATTTACTAATCCATCTTCAACTTCCAAGATATTAATCTTGACATTGAGGCAGGACCATAAATCCCTAGGTACTACAGGAAACACTATTTAGGCCCTCTACAAGCCAGACAGTATCCATACAGTTATCAGTTCTACACAGACAGAAAGTAGAAACAACCCAAGCATGACAAGCCTACTCTTGCACAATTAGTTCAATAGAAAGCTGGCCAGAACACGAATGGAGGAAGTGTAATGAGGTTAGGCAATAGAAAGCAGAGTTTTGCTGCTATTCCAGGAGTGGCTTCTGCTCAGCAAAAGACATTTTCCTCTACTAACTCAGTTCATTGAATATTCCACTTACACATTACTAGCCACTTCCAGAGCTAGTAGAGAGTCCTGTAACCACTCCCCTTAACATTTGGCTGCTGGTTCTCTTCTGCTAATGAAGAGGTAATAAGGCTTCTTGGCATTTGTAGATATATACTGAAAGGTTCATAGCAGGTCATCTGGTTCCATATTCCTACTGCACACCAGGAAATGGACAGTCCAATGCAGTCGTGTTTCCATTAGAAAACCTCCAACTGACAGTTATTAGTTGTCTATATATACACACACTCAGCATCTTGGCCTTCAGTAGCCTCCACTCAACACTAAAGTGAAACGATCAATTGCAAGGCAACCAAGTGGGGTAGGACTGGCTGTACAGCACAGGAGCATTTGCAAGATAGTAGTTGCTGAAGTTAACATCACTAACATAAGGTGCTGGCTGGTAGTAACAGGTAACATTGGTGGCATTAGGGATGATGTTTTGTTCTGCCAGTACTTTGAGTGCAAGCAGAGAAATCAAGTTGAGAGTCTGCCTTCGCTCATGTCCCATGAGACAGACTGTGCTCTCCTTCACCACCCTGCGAAGAATCATGAGGTAGTCATATTTGCTCCTCTCTTCTTTGGAGAAGTGGTTCTGGAGGTAGGTCTCTAGTTTGCGCTGCTGATCCAGGATGTCTGGGAAGTCTATGAAGAATCGGGAGCACATGTAGCGCTCCAATGTTTTGATCTCATCCTTATCCATGGGCCTGAAGTCTCGTACTAAGAGGTTACTATACTTCAGAAGCCCCCCACCTCGGATCTCTTCGGGATTTTTGGTAGCTATCAGCTTGTTCTGGAGGTGATCAAAAGCTGCTTCAAAGTCTCCATACATGCTCTCCCCGATCACAGTTGGATGGAAGTGCTCTGACATGGGCGTTTCTGTGTAGTCATAGTAAAAGAGCAGGGAGTCCAGTATGATTTGGAAGGAGTCCACACTGAACTCAAACTGTCGCCGGATACAGTCTACAAACTTCAGCTCCACATTCTTGCCATGTTTGTTGGAAAGTGATATCAAGCTCCAGCGGTCGGACTCGGTGTACACTTTGACTAGCTTCTGGATGTAGGCTTCCTTCAGTGTTACTGGACTGATTTTTAGCTTGCTTACTCCCTCTGGCAAGAAATTCAAGAGGGATCGCAACACCACATCTCGAACTAACTGAAACTTTGCCTCACTTGGAAGAGAAACTTGAAAAATGAGATCCAGGTCTTTGCATCCCAGCCCATTATCCTTAACCAGGACATGACCAGCTGCAGAGCCATTCAAACGGACATCATGTACCACAATGCCTGCTTCGCTCAGCCTACTCCGAACAGTCTGAACAATGTCCTTCAGAGTTATCTTCAGTGTTGGGAAGTTACCTCGTCCATGGATGGGAACCACCTCTGTAAGAACTTCATGCAGGCGACTGACCTGCTCCCAGTTCAGTACACTGCATGACATGCAGTCTGTGTTACTTCCTTTGCCTGCCATCTTAAGCTTTTCTTCTCCAAAGAAACTACAGAGGTGGAACAAAAAAAAAAAGACAAGTCAGACTTTATGTTTATGCGTCCTAGATATATCCTATGCTCTACTTTTCTGCCTACACAAACTATAAATAAATAATTCTATGCAAAAGTTATTCCACCTGAAATGATACTCAGCTTCTCTACTGGTACAGGCACAAAATTTTAGTTAACTCTACCTCATCCAGAAAAAGGACAAGAATTTCAGCAAAGCAGTTAATGTTGAAGGGAGATGGATTATCAACGAAGATGACACATAAGCTTTACTTAAATTTAGTATCACCTGCAGCACCAGCTGATGCCAGAGGAGCCATAAGCACAAAGCACTTCCGAAAGTTAAGCTTTGAACTCGTTTCATTACACAAAGTTCAAGCTGCTCTCTCCAACTAGCTCAAGAGTGGAAGACACTCAGGTGTTAGTTTCAGGGCTTAGATCCAATCCACTGAAAGCACTTTAGTTATACCAGAGATACAAGATTTCTTCCTTTTCATAAAAGTTTTTCTTTTCTTAACTACCCAGCATCTGCCGCTCATGGGATAAGGGCTCCTGCCAAAAGCTACAGCACTTCAGCATCCTAGACAGAATTCAGCTACAGTCAGAGAACTTTTCAATTCGCACTCCAGTCTTCATAAGCAACTCTTCACTCTTCTTCAGATACATAGCATAATCAAACTGCCTTTTGGAAATACTCATGCTTGTCCCAACCTTATGCTCATTTGTTTACAGCAAACAAGTTTTTAAGAGCTGGCATACACTCAGTTGAGGTTAAGCCACACATCTTGTTAGTGTTGCACTTTAAGGATTTAAGGCCCTCACTGACCAGACCTGTTCACAGCCTCGTCTAAACTTTTGCACTTTAAGAAGCCTTGTCACAGCTGACCAGATCATTGTCTTGTGCTTAAGTGGCTTATGCTTTGAAGTATGCAAATACTTACATGTGTTCTACAGTAACAACTCCAACTGGTATTAATACACATATTTTTTTTAAAGTGTTACAGGTTTCAATTGTGGCCAGATGCTTCCTGACAGCTACGGGCTAATTAAGGGCTCACCTTCTGCCCCAAGTATTTGTGAAGACTGCAGCTGCCAACGTCAAACTAGTCAGACTTAAGGTAGTTAATTCCTGGTAGGCAGGAATTGGTTAAAACCAAACCGTATAGTTTCCTAACATGCATCACCATAGTGCATGTAACACTTTAAGCACGATTCAAAGAGCGGCTATTGTCACTTCATTCCTTTCCTCTTCCAGCTTTTACTTTCTTAACAGCTCATTTGACCTCTCACCTGCTCTACAGAAGACAATCGAATCCTGGATAAAATACACAATAAGGTAAAAATGCTCCCAGGAAAGCAATTTCTGCTCTTCATGAGCTCTGCATTACAAGCTCTGCTGCTGTGGGTCAGTCACATCAGCTCCAAAAGGCAGAAAACAAACCTGTGATTTGCAAGATGTCCAGGACAAATCAAGTTCTTCAAACTCAATCCTTAAGGTTGCAGCACTGCATAAACCCAGAGGCGTCAAGCCTGCCAGCAGTTGCCCTCAGGCACTTCAAACACATTATGTTTCCATCTAAAAACCACTATATTTTCATTAAATTCTCCAGATCACTAAAGAACACACGACTCTTCTATGACTTCTAGTTTACACTGCAAGTGCCTTCAGCTAATGCTTCTGGAAGTGTTCCCTCCCTCTCCCCCCCCACCTGTAGCCTTCTCAGCAGCCAAGACAACACAGTCAGCCCACCCAGCAACCAGAAAGGACAGGGAGCCATGGTTCCCAGTTCACTACACACACTTGGGTGATCCTCACCTGGGAGAATAACGGACATTGCTACCCTTGTGTGGGTAAGATTAAGTATTTCATCTCCAGTTGATTGGAGAGTTTAATTCTCAGGCTGTCAACTTATGAAGCCACCGACTCCCAAATCCCTCGAGGGTTCGCCTACTCTGCAAGGTTAATGTTTGTGACAAGAGGATCTTAGCGACTTTAAGGTACTTGGGATGCCAGCAGTTCACATGCCTCTTGTTTCACCACCAGCGTTTTCAGTCACAAGATCTGATAACTGAAGATGCTCATTCACTAGGAAGAGAGGCACTCCGCAGCCAGGCTATTTTTAACGCCAAGTATAAAGAGTATTGCAGCTTCGCTCGGATGCAAAGCTCAGATGAGGCAGCGAGAGCGAGGACAATACGCCTTCGCCTTGGTGAGCTACACGACTCCGCAGCGTCAGGTTTTTTTCCCCTGTAAGCTACCTAACTTGACCCGACACCTGAAAAATTGCAGGCAACCATACCTACAGCAAGCACTCCTCCCGTGACACTGACAGCCTGACAAGCCCCCCAAACCAACGCGGCACCGCAGGCGAGAGGGGAAGAGAGGGGGTGTCCCCGCTCTCCTCACAAGACGTTGGCGGGAGCTGAACGCGCTCTTGCTGCGCCCTGAGGGAGGGGGCACGCGGGGCACGCCGCTGAGCCGCTTTCAAGAACAATCGCTTACAAAGCTTTACCGAGCGCTCGCCTCGAGGAGATGCATCGTTGGCTGGGACCCCGCACGCCGCGCCGCCTCTGCCCCGCGGCGGAGCCGAGCCCCGAGCCGAGCGCCCTCTCCCGCCCTTCCCGCCCAACCCCTCCGCTCACCGGTCAGCTCAAGCCGCGCCGCGCACCCTGAGCGACCGCGCCAGCCTCACGCACACGCCTCACCACCCCTCGCGCCTGCCCTTTATCGCCACCGCCCCGCCCCGCCCCACTCTGCCGTGAGGTAACCGGCGGGCGGGGCGCGAGGCGGCGGCCGCCCTGGTAACGGCCGCTGCGCTGGGGCTCACCCTCCTTCACCACCCCAGCCCTCCCGCCGCCGGGGAGCGGGGGCGGGTTTGGCCGCTGTTCGGGAGGCCGGGCGCTCGGCCTGGGAACCCGGCGGGGATCGGGGTGGAGAAGAGGACGGGGATGGCCGCCCGCGCCACCGAGTTCTCGCCCCCGGTTTCCAGGGGCTCGCCCTGCAGCACCCCTCCTGCAGGTGGCGCCCAACGGTCGCTTTCCACCTCCCCTCCTGTCTGTAGGATTGCACACGGGAAGGGAAAGCAACGACCTTAGCGTTTCAAGGGAAGCGAGGAAGATGGGGACAGACTCGTAAGCAGGGCTTGTTGTGACAAGACGGGGTGATGGCTTTAAGCCAAAAGAGGGTAGATCTAGACTAGATACAAGAAAGAACTTTTTTCGATGAGGGTGGTGAAACACTGGCACAGATTGCCCAGAGAGGTGGGCACTGTCCCATCCCTGGCGACATTCAGAGTCAGATTGGACAGGGCTCTGAGCAGTTTGGTCGAGTTGCAGATGTCCCTGCTCACTGCAGGGGGCTTGGACTAGATGACTTTTAAAGGTCCCTTCCAACCCAAACCATTCTGTGATTCTACGAATAACAAAAGATGGGGAAGTGGACTACAACAAAGAACAGAACAGCTTTCCCAAAGGTACCTTGTCTCGGACAGAACCACTGTCAGCATACATCCCGAATTTCCAGGCTTCGTGAAAGAGTTTACTGTGGGTGCCCCATCGGAAACAGCCAAAGTAGGAGTTAATACAAAAAGTGCAAGGATGCGCTCACAAGGACCCAGCAAAACTGTTGAAAGAGCACGCTACTGAAAACCACAGCTCCTGGGCTGTGCAAGGCACTGGAGAGATGGACGAGGATGGGAACTATTAGGAAGTAATGAATAACTTGGAGATAATCCGGATTCAATAGAGGGGAAATAAAAAGCAAAATTTATCTTAGGACAGGCCAGCTGACATATTTCTAGTAAAAATAAAAAAGTATTTATAAAGCACTGAGAAAAAAAAATCCCAATGCATCTGTGACATTGCTCAGTCATACACAGTCAAGAAAGATGAATTAAAACCTGCACACACACACACACACAAGAGCTGACCTTGTAAGAGGAACTTGAATAACTCCTCTCTGCTGAGCAAACACCAACAGACTTGCTTCGTTTGACCAACAAAGCCAAAGTTGAGCAGGAATATGGGATGAGTTGCTTTTATATCTATTTATTTTTCTCCGCTAGCTCACCACTGGGATAAATAACAGGAAACAAATAAAGGACAATGTTGACATGAGGATCAGTTTCAAGGCAAGTTACCATCTTTTTGTTCAGTGAGATAATCATGAATTCAGAGCATCACAGGAGGATGGGAGGAGAATAACTTGTTTCAAGATGGAGCTAGAAAAAACACCAATGTAATGTGATGGCCTACGCTGGCATTGGAGTTGGCCGTGAGGATTCAGATCTCTCTCAACAATTTTTCCCTTTGTTTCTAAAACAAGAAAGAGAAACTTCTCAAAAAGAAGTAGTAGCAGAAATGAAGAAGGCATAACCACCACTTAGGAAACGTCTCACTTGGGGGTTAAAATACTGCATAGTCTTGCAGCTTTTTTCTTCAGCTGTATTTCTGCCTCGAATAGTATTGACTTACAACAATAACTGAGTATTTTTGACAGTATATTTTCTGTTGCCCCATGAGAAAACAGCAAATAAATTACACATTGACAGTATATTTTCCCATTTGTAACACTCCTTGGACACCGATAAAGGCAAAGCTAAGCTGCAGCACATACTGCTATTACAGATGTTAAAGTATTAAGAAAAGGCTCACAATTTACATTATTTGTTTACAAGCTCCTGTTTCACAAAAATGTAGAAACAAAGAGGTATCTCAACTCTATCTTAAAGAATACCTGGTATGTTTTCTGCCTCCTCTGATTTTGTGGGCCTCACGTATTTGTCAGTGGAAGTGAAGCACTCTCTGCAGTGAATTTAGACCTCCTGACAATACACTTGTTCTTTTTGATTGCTTTTCCCCGGTCCCACAGAAGGGGTCTGTGGGATGGGATTTTGAAATGCCATTTCATGCCTGCCAGACCATACTCCTGGGTAAATTGCAGGAATGATGAGGAAAGCACCTTTGAGTAATGAACGTCTAGGAGAATCAGCCCATTTACCCCTGATGAGAGCCAGCCTGCTGCCATCTATCTGCCAATTCTCTCTTCTCCCACCGCCACTCTATTCGCCATCTCTGCCTGTCTCCCCAGTGCCTCCTCCCAGCTACAGTCCCTCCTCTCCTGGCCTGTAGTGTATCCCCCTTGGGAACACACACCATGGGATCTGTTACAAGTGTTTTCAAAGAGAGGATGAGGAAGGAAAAAGGACCAAATGGCTCTTGGGATGGCAGTGTGACGAGGGGAAAAAGAACTGCCAAAACTGAGGCAAGTACAGAGTTTCATGAACGTAGTGCAACTTGTTCGTTTTAATCCAGTAAACAGTGCAGCAAATTTGGCAGAAGAAACACACTTCAAAACCTGTAAGTCAGCTCAGTGACCTGGCACTGTCAGATTAGTTTCCTTACGTGATGCATTGTCGAACGTAATGTGTCATTATAAATCCTGGTTGCTACAGCTGTTAAAGTCATAAAGGGAAGCAGAGTTATTAATACCCAGTAGCAGTAGCTGTCATCCTCTATTCTGTAATTGAGCATCAAATCTGCAGTTGGGAAACTTCATTTTTGTCTGACATGTGCAGTAACCGCATGTCTGCTGAGAGCTTCGAGACAGGTTAGGAGCATCCCACCCACAGGGGGCTATGCTGAAATCCTGCACAGCATCAAGAGCGAGCCTCTTTCTCTGTTGCTGGCTGCCTTTAGAAGCCTTTGAGATTTCCTGTGGGTAGATGCAGCAACCCTTTCTCCCAGTACGTGTACAAAAGCGGACGTGTGAAGTCCAGTACAGACGCGCAGAGTGTACTAATGCAAGACACATCAGTCTTCCAAAAAATCTGACTTGTTTTTTCCCACTAGAAGCACAGGGACAGCTGGGAAGTTCCTGCTCTAGGGGATGAGATGCTACCATGTAGGACTTCCCAATTCCCACCAAGTTGTGAGCTCAGCAAAACCCGAGTGACCCTCCTTCTCCAGGATGTGAGAAATGCCACCAGGCCCCTTCACCAGCGGGACCCATGAAAAGTGAGAGCTGCATTTAGATGTGAGGAGGACACAGAAAGCTACAATATCTTTTTTAATATGGCCTCACCCATTAGCCCTTCCAGTGCTTTGTTGCATGCCATCTCTGGCAACTCAGGCTGCGGGCTGCAGACTCCTCTCACAAACCTTCTGATGTACACATCCAAAACTGCTCAAAAGCCTGAAGAAATGGAGCCACTCAAATGTGTGACAAAGTACACAGATCAAATTCTTCCAATAGGGAAGAGGTGGTTACGCCTCTGCCTGGTCCCCAGCACTTTTGCTGCTGCAGCAGGAGCCTCAGTTTTGACAATCCAGTTGTGCTGTGAGGCTCTGGAGTGGGCAGCCCGGGAAAGCCCAGCATTTTCTTTTCTGTTACAAAGTAATGGGTAGACACACGCTGAGATGGAATGCACTCACTGGAGCGAGTGGGCAGTGGCCCATCATCTGACTTGTTTTTTCCTTGCACTTGAGCTTGCCCCAACTACTTAACTAGTCACACGGTTTCCTGGAACCCAGGGGAGAACGAACCGTCAAAAAATTTCAGTGGTGCAGCAGAAGGCAAAGACTGATGGGGGGAGGCAGAGGTGGGGGCAGAGCAGGGTTTGTAAATCAGACAGAAAAAAAATATTTAATTTTGGAGCTGTGAGCAAACTCAGGCTGCATCACCTCAGGCCGCAGGTGGCAAATGCAGCAAGGGAGAGTACAGAGAAGCAAAGAGGTTGTTTAGGAAGTACAGCCCAGGTTGTGTGAAGCTCTGAGGTGCTGAGCTGCCCATGGGCTCTGCCCCATGGATATTGTACTTTCCCCCAGTACAGGTTTCACTTTGAAATCATATATTTTTCAAATCTTCTCATCATCCATGGTCTAAGAACTGGTGTGAAAGAGGGTAGTGGTCACATCACAACTGGACCAACCTCCTGGGAGTTGATCCCCACATCTGCAAGCCCTACCTCTCAACTCTGCCACTGGTTTTAGTTGCAGGTGGTACTGTTTGCCCTGCAAATTCGCGGATCTGAAGGCTAAGAGAGATGATTAACCACCTCTTAGTACTCATATAATGCCTAAATAATATAATCCTGCCGTAAAACTCATAGCCCCTTCAATAACGTGCACTTGCCTGCACTCTTCCTTCAGACGGCTCAAGAGATGGATAATCCAGTGTTTCCCCATGGCAGTTTGCTGCAACTGTCGTCTGCTTTTACAATTAAAGGGCCATGCACAGTTTGATCTAGTTTTAATTTCCACTTGTCTTTTCGGTGGTTTTTTGGTTGGTTTTTTTTTCTCTGCTAGATTATAGGGGCTGTTATTGAGAAGTTGTCTGCATTCTTTAATGCTGTTTCATTAGATGTCTTATTTCTAGCTGGTGGCAACGGCAACTGGCAAAGGAGGTTTTGCACCGTTAATGCAGTTATGTAGCTTAAAATCATCTAAATGAGAGCTGTCAGACACTCCCCATCGTCAGACACACAGTCACATCTTTTCCTTTGGGTCAAGTTTATGTGATTTAAAACTAAGCTATCCAAAAAGGGGCTTTGCCTTTGGCTGGAGCAGCTTGCCAGTCAGGCCACCAAACAATCACACAGGGAACAGGGCAAGCACAGGAGGTGAGGTAGGATGACAGCAAACTTTAAGTTGCAGTCGACTGGCACTGTCAAAAGCCTTGCGGCAAATCTCAACTACAAAGGGCCTTCTCAGTCTGCTTGGTGGGCCACCAGCAGTGCATGGGAACTCTACAGCTCTGGAAGCTGCTGTCCTGCTGTCCATCTCCCAGTGTGGCTGACAATTGGTGCACGCTCTCTGCTGGCACTGGTAAGAGAGTCCTTGAAGAGCACACAGGTAGCATCCTCAGCAGGGTCTCTGCGGTGGCCCATCCCTTCTGAAGCGTGACAGCTGCTCCTGGTACCCCAGCTGCATTCACCTCTCCTGCAGGAAGGGGATAACAATCTCCCTTCCCAGCAGGTTTCAGTCTCACCCTATCAGTCTGAGGTGATGACTGCTGGTCTCACCTTCTCTGCGGTGAGCCAGCATCTTGCAAGGATCCAAGAGGCCCTTTGCAGATGGTTTTTGCAACAGTTTTGCTTACAGCTTTGTACAGAGCTGGTCTACAACATCCTCCCAGTGACAGATAATCAGGGCTTTCAGGCTCTCTTCTCTTGTACAGGGTGGGTAGGGTAAAGTCACTTGAGGAAGTAGCTTTGCCATAGCTCTTTCTAATGAAATCTGACGTGTTACCCCTGCTGAGGAACTTGCAAAGCGGTATACGTGCCTGCCTAGCTACGCTGGAGAAAACTTGCAGTTTCATGGTAGAGATCCCTTTGGTCATAAAGGCTTGAGGAGGAAGTGAAGTGTTGGGGTCTCTGGAGACAAGAAGGAAAAGCTAAGGCTACTGATGTGCTGGGTGTTAATGTTTTACACGGGCATACTGCTCAGAGCCGAGGAGAAGTATCCTTATCTATGGCTGGGAAAGCAAGTGCTCCTTCTCCTTTTGCCATCAAACAGACCAAACCTTATGATGGGCAGAAAAAAAAATGTGGCTGCATTAAGATTTCTGCATTGATCCATGGTCTTGAACAGCAACCCAGGACAACCTTGGAATCAAAGAAGATTACCAGATGTGATGCCTCTTGTCTACCCTGCATCAGATGTCAGCACTGAATGCAAGTCATAGCTCAGCTAATGGTGAGAGATCAGAATGAAAATCTGGGTTTAGTTACGATTCCTGATTTCCAGTTCAAAATCTACTTGTTGCAATGAGAGCTACTATAAAACAGAGGAGCGGGGCAGTTTTCATGCTGGGCCAAACATTTGATTCTCAGTGGCAAGAGCCTCTTCAGACATTTCAAACAAAGCCAGTAAGGAACGATTTGGTCTGGGTTTCAGTTTAGGTTGCAATGGGAAATGTATCCAGTTTGTAACGTGTGTAACAAACAAAAGTTCACAGGGAGGCAAAACCTTTTACATTAAAAATTGCTTGTAGTTTGAGTCCTGAGTGAGAAGCCTCCATCTAGAAAGTTATGGTTAACTGCTGTCAGCTTTCTTCTGCGTGCCAACCGTGCTCCCACTTAGGTGGATGTGGACACCCACCAGACCTTGGCAGCAAGCTGATGCATCTCCCAGCAGACTTTCCGTGCGTGTGATTTCCTCAAGGCTCAGATGGGAGAATCCTGCTCACAGAGACCACCCTACAAAGCAGCCAGGGATTGCACAGTAAATGAAGGCTCCTCACAGCCCTGCTCTTTGGTTTTTAATCTCCAAGTTAGTGATTTACAACCATGAATCTGCATTCTGGCATGGCTTCCCCAGGCTTCCCAGATAATTGCTCCTCTAGGCTTCCTTTCCACACCAGGTTTGCAACTGGCATCACAGGACTACTCTGCGGAGTAAGGATAGCAGAAACAGGAAGCTCAGACATTGGGTTTTCCCGTGGAGCTCACCTCTGACCTATCTGTATCTATTCTAACCACCACTGAAGGCTGCACTGAAGCAAAATTCCATGTGGTCATCTCTAAAGAGCAGCTCACCAACACCAGGTGGAAGAAACCAGTTAGGACAACACTCCGAGAGTGCCAGAGTCATTTCTACCTCATCTCCAAAGTAAAAAAAAAATCAATGCAAAATACGCAAACAGCACAGTCCTCAAAAACACATAGGTTTTTTTTTTTTAAATGGGATTTTAATAACAATATATTGGGAGAGACAGGGCATGGAGGTGGGAGATACCTTGACTTTAAAAAGGATGAGGTGCGACAGGTGGTCATGGACACAGGGAGGAGAGACTTGTGCTGGTACTCACAGCTATGTGAAGATTATTATGGAAATTATTACTTAAATACTGGAAAGGGAAAAAGAAAGCAGCACCTGACATTAGCACTCAGGTTTCTCATGCCTGCCAAGGCCGCCGGCCGGCGCTGGTTCCAGAGGGGACTTCCACAGGCCGCCATCGCTGCAGACAGGGCGGGGAGGCCCACGGGTGACACCCACACCCTGTCCGTCCTTCCTTCACCAGCGGCCCCCGGCCATGCCGCCCGTCCTCCCTCCCCAGGCGGCTCCCGGCTGGCCCCTGGCGGCAGGGCCGGGCCCGCGCCCGCCGAGGGCCGGGGAGGCTGGGCTCGGTGAGCCACCGCCCGGCGGCAACGCGGGTCCCGCCGTCTCCACGGCAACAGCCTGCCCGTGAGCCGCTGGCAGCCGCGCCAGGGGGAGGCCGGGCGCCATGTTGGGAGTGGCGGCCGTGGCCCCGCCGCGTAGGGGCGGTGCCCTGCCCAGTCGCGGCGCGCTCGCCGCCATGTCGGCGGTTCCGGGTGGTCGGGGCGGCGGGATGGTGGCGGTGCTGCCGGGGCTCTACGTGGGCGGCGCGGAGTCGTGCTCGTCGCCGGAATCGCTGGCGGCGGCGGGGGTGGTGGCGGGCGGCCGAGCTGCTCGGGACTCTCCGGCGCTGCCCATGGGGGAGTGTGGGGTGCCCCCCCCGGTCCAGCTCTTCCTCCGCGCCTGCGAGCAGGGCGACTGCGAGACTGCCCGGCGCCTCCTGGGGCTGCCCGTCGGCGGCACCGTAGACCCGCCGGCCCCTTCCTCCTGTGGTGCCGAGGAGGCGGCGGCAGCGGAGCCCCGCGGCGAAGCGGCCGCCCCACCGGCCCCTGCTGTGCCCGTGGACTGCACCGACGAGGCTGGCAACACAGGGCTACAGTTCGCCGCGGCGGGGGGGCACGAGCAGCTGGTACGGTTCCTGCTGCGGAAAGGGGCCTCGGTACAGAGCCGGAACCACTACGGATGGAGCCCCCTCATGCAAGCGGCCAGGTAGGGAAGGGACCGGGGACGAGGGTCTCCGGCTGCCATCCCGCCGCGCCGCGGGCACCGGCCTAGTCAGCGGCAGGGCGGCTGCCGCGCCGGCGGCAGCCCCGGGGCGGGGAAGGGAGGGCAGCTTTTCCCCGCCCCGGGGCTGCAGCCAGCGCTCGGCTCCTTCACCATCAAAATCTCGCTACCCAGGCCGAGGGAGGGTAACTAGGAACGCCGCGGGGCTGCCGGCGGGGAGGCGCCATGTTGTAGGCCGCGGTCGGTGGCTGCCGGTGTTGCGGCGGTTCTGCCGGGGGGGATCCGAGTGTTCACCTGTTACCTTCCCGGGGGCACGTGAGGAGGGGCGGTGGAGTTTAAATCTGGATATGTATTACGCTGCCGAGTTAGGCTTTCCACGTTAAGGATGCAGTGACTGAAGCAGTGCATCTTATTCCTTGGGTAAGGGCAGTGCAGAACCACAGAAGCAACCTGAACATGAAATCTGTGCTTCCCTCTTTCCTCCCGTGGAGATGCACACCTTTAGTTCGTCTTCGTGGTGGTGTGTGTTGTTTTTTTTTGTTTTTTTTTTTTTTTTTTCAAATATGTGTGCATTTTCTCTAACCTGTTGAAAAGTCGCCTCTTGACATAAAATACACTGAGACAGAAAGAATCCTTTCCTTTGGCTTTTCTGTATTTTCCTAACTGGCTTGCTGGAGGACGTGGAAAATCATTGCTGAGGGTTTTAATGACAAAACTGGTTTGTTTTCTGCACCAATGACTTTGTGCTTCGCGTAACCCACTGCTGGGTTGTGGGAGTTCCCTGTGTTGCTAACGCTGGTGTTTGTGCTTATCTTTACATACACAAGTACTACTTGAGTTTACAGATGTGTTTTCCAAAGTTGCAGGGCAGCGCTTTCCTATAATAATTGATTGCTTAATTGCGAGGAGGAATGTTTTTTGATTTGTTTATTTTTGTTTCATAACATGTTCAAATACTTGGAAGAAATAGTCTATTTCAAAGTCAACATTTCTCTTTTCGATTAATGTCCATTGAAAGTTCCCTGAGAATGAGTCACACAGCTGGTTTCAAAGTAAGAACAAGGAAGACAAGGTTCAACAATTTTGTTATTTTATGAAGGTTAAAAAAAAAACCCCACACACAAAAAAAGGAAAAAAGTTGCAGAAACATTCTTAGTTTTTTTTTTCCCTTAATGAAAACCATATGCTTATTTTCCAAAAACAATAAACTCAAATAACTGTAACCCTCTCACTGCTTTAAAGAAGTTACTTGCTGCCATTTGAAAAGTACTGCAGATATCATTGAAACCTGTGGAGAAAGTATAATGTGGAATAAAGTGGAAGAGCACGTTTTGGTTTGGTTTTTTCTTTTTAATGGATAACAAAAAAGGAAACTGTTTGTACAAATGTAGCTTTTGAACTATGTACATGTTTAATGTTCTGGCTGTGGTTAGTCCTGTTGAAATTGGACAGGAGATAGCATATATACATAAAATTAATCGTGTGTGCAGGGGTTGCAGGCACTACTGAGGTGAGGCAGTGAAGGCTACCAGGATAGATTTAGGGACCAGACAGGCCCAGGAGGCTTCCTTCTGCAACTAAGTACTTTCTGAAGGGAGACTGGGGAGCTTTGGTCTCATCTCTGCTGTTAGTGGTTAGTAGCATTCTTCAGGATTTCCTCAACCGACGTTTGCTTCACTGCACTGTACCAAAAGCTGCTTTCAGGATCACTGCACAAGCATATAGTAATGCATGGTGTCTGCAGCGAGCACACAAAGTACACATCTTGTCAGTATATTCTGTTTATGTGGGATTTCTTAGCTGAGGAATGGTATAGGGTTCCTGTTATGGTTAACTAGCTGGTTGGCTGTGTGGCTTGCATGATTGTCTTCTGCTTACTGCCACTCTACCAGAGCCTGTTAGTCAAGTGGTATTAAAGCTGGGTTGCAGCTGAAACTGGTATCAAGAGTTCAGTACTCCGATCTAGTTCTTTCAGATATTCCACACAAGGAGGGTTTAATGCTTTAATACCAAGCTTCTTTATTGGAAGATATTTGATGTTACCTGGGATTTTAATTTAACCCAGTGCTACCGTTGATGTAGCATAAGCCTGCTGTAGCAACTGCAACACGCGGTTGGACCACAAGACAGCACGCCCATTACCGCTCCCTGTATGCTCACCACTGTGACGCTGGGTATCCCCAGTTGCCAGGGAGGAATATGTGTCTGGAAGCCAGCTCAGGCCCCTTGCTCTCTTCAAAATTGGTTTTGTTGGTTGCTCAGTTTCGGTGCTCTGTGTTGGGCTGAGCTGTGTAGACACTTGCCCCATGCTTGTCTGCCTGATGTAGGAGGATAAGACTTTCTGTTGATTGTTTTAGGGAAGGCCACTTGCACAGCCAGTTGTCCCACCCTGCTGATAGAATTGTTTCTCTAAAACAAAGGACACCTTTTGGTCCCTTTTGGGTTGAGAGGAGTTCAGCTTTCTTTACAACAGCTGTGGCCACTGGCTGTGTTCTCTGAGCTTCATGGGCACATGCCTGTCTACTCTGAGCCTTCTTCCATTTTGAGAGCCCATTGGTGACTCACAAGTGGAATGCAAGGGATGATGCAAATACAAAAAAGATTGTCTGGCCAGCTCATAAAGCGGTTTTTTTTTTTTTTTTTTTTCTTTAGCAGCCAGTCTTTGAATTTTTTACTCTACTTGTTCAATAGTAATAAGGGCACTTAATTAAGATCTCTGCCAACAAACTGGCTTTGATTCTTGAATGTGTTTCAGGCCCAGAAATGAAAGGATGAAAGTGACTCTCAAAGTTACGTGTTGATGCCATGCGGTTGAAAATGAGGGTAGCATCTTGCTGCTCTGAACAGAGTATCCTCTTAAATAGATGTCTGGTTTATGAGCATGGTCCCTGGTACGTGTGAATGGTTCAGTTTACAGTCCTCAGCTGTTGATTGTCCCCCTCCAGAAAGCTGTCGCTGTTCCACTGTCACATTCAGTGATGTGTGCATGATCACACATAGTGTATTAGTCGATAGGCCAATTTGGTGACAAAGTTTTCATAGTATGTTGGTTTTCTTTGAAAAGCCTCTGACATCCAAGGTGTTAATTCTTTTCCTTCTCTCTCTCTCAAGGTTTGGACACCTAAGCGTGGCTCACATCTTGCTGGAGAATGGCGCTGATCTCAATGCACAGAATAAGTTAGGAGCCAGTGTCCTCACAATGGCCTCCAGAGGTGGCCATGTCAGCATGGTGAAATTGTTGCTGGAATCTGGAGCTTTTGTAGATAATTATGACCATTTTAACTCAAGTGTACTTGGCAGCAGCAGAGACGAATTTCCTGATATCACTCCACTAATGGCAGCTGCTCAGCATGGACATGAGGCAGTGGTCCATCTGTTACTAGACTGGGGAGCTGATTGTAATTACACTGTGAAGACTATGGGCTGGAGTCCTTTAATGCTGGCAGCTGTTAGTGGAAAGGTGAGCTTGGCCCAGCAGCTCATGGAGAAGGGTGCCAATCCTGATCACCTGAATGTCCTACATAAAACTCCTTTTGAAATCTCTGTTGGCTTCAAACACAAAGACATGAAAGACTACCTGGAATCTCTCACAACGATCAGACCCCAGGCAGGTACGGAGCACTAGTGTTTTGTTTTGTCTTTTTTAAGTTTTGATTGCATATTTAAAAATGGAAGAGGTTATTTTGTATGTATGTGATGTTCTTTCTAATTTAGACTCTCTTCAAAATGTTACAGTAGGTACGCCTACCTCGAGTGAGGTAGGAGTGTCTGATTTCAGCAAATTACTTCCATGTTATCCTGACAAGATTCCTGTTCTGCAACATGTGAAAAGGTTTTAATGTTTTTAATGGGTTTTGCTTTTAAAACACTTGATCTAGGTGTTTATTTAGGAAGAGAATTACCAAGGCCTACTTGAAATAGCACTCACTAAACAAGGGACGTAAAGAGGAGAATAGGATATCAAAGAAAGATTCCAAGAAAACCTATAAGAAACAAAATCTAGAAAACTTGCCATGTAAGAAGTGGCTGAAGAAGTTCAATCTGTTCAATTTCCCGAGGAGGTGGTTAAGAGGTGTGATTAATCAGCTGTCCATGTTAAGGACAGGAAGTCTAATACTGGAGGGCCTTTTTATATGGCAACCAAAGAAAAACAAACAAAAAAACCCCAAAACTATGAGTTTAAATTTAGAAGAATTTGAATGGGAAATAAGACACTATGTCTTGTGGTGAAGCTCAGACCTGGAGGTTTGTAATCTCTCTCAGTTGCAGTCCAGGTTAAAAGCCTCTTTAAAACTCATCATCAGTTTGTCTCCTCTGGGTGTCGCGCATGAGGCCTGTGACATGCAAAAAACCAGATGAGGTTAACCTAACTCTTTCTTCCACCACTCTCTAAATATATGAAACCTCCTCAAAGTCCTTTGATAGTGGACTGTGTATTTTAAGACAACCAAATATCAATGTGGACGAATAACGCGTTGGCACGTCCCCTACTTTTCTATTCCTCGCAGGAGAGTGGAGTACCAAATTAACTTCGGGACTTCATAAAATTTATAAGCAGCTGCCTCCCTTCAAATGTGAATATGCCTGTTTGCGTGTGCATGCACTACTTGTGCGTGTACAACAGTAGATTGAGTTTTGCACTAAAATAATGGTTTTTTAAAATGAAGTTAAGAAATGCTGCTTTTATGGTTTTTAATTTTGCCCTGTAGTGCATTCATTATGTGCACTGAATGAGACAAGAGAACTGATAAAGGCACATTTTGTGACCTTGTAATTAAAGAATGTGCAGTGGTTGTATAGCTTTAGCCATGAGTGGAAGGATGTAAGAAATCTAGGGTGTTGTGGAGAGGTAGTATCTTGTACTAAGGGGTCTGAAGGCTTAGGAAGATGTGAGCAAACTTAGACTACAACATTTTTCTTTCAGTCTTAACCAGTATATCCAGTATCATACACTCGACCAAAAGGACAGAATAGTATATTGTGTGTCTTTACCATCAATTCTCAAAGTTTTTTTAATTACTAAGCAAATTTGTATTCTGTTGACAGGTTGGGTTTTTTTAGTAATTTATTGAAGCTAAAGGTTAAACCTGCTTGTTGTCACCTCCCAGTTTGAAATGTTAATGAATTAATGCAGATGTCTTTCTCAGACATCTCTCAAATTAGCTCTTCTTTCTAGTTGGTTGTATAAAATAGTTATGAATGTTTCATGTTAGTTTTGTTCAAGTATTGTGTATTTCCTTCTCTTTCCTTCTCCAGAAGTTTGTTTATGCAAACAGAAATGCATTAAATCTGTTCCTGAAATCAGACAGTTTGGTTTGGACATTGTGTTGGACATTTGAACATCAATAAGTCATTTCCGAGATTGAGACCTTATTTAGTATGTGGCTGTTTGGGAACACTTTTCAAGGTATTTGTGCTTTGTGATGCAGCCTAGTGCTGGAAGGTGCTTAACAAGGGGGTTTGAAAATGTTGCATCTGGATTTTTCAGCTTTGGAATACTTGTGACTAGACCTAGAAAAAACCTTTTCCAGGTGCTACCAACAATCCAGTTATGGTGGCAGAAAGCCTGTAGGGTAGGATATTCCATTCTAACCTCTCTGTCACTTGTGATACCCAGATTTGTTTAAATCTAATTCTATGTTACATTGCTCTACGGACATGTCTGCAATCCCCAAAATTGTAATTTTTATGTACATTCGGTGTCATTCCTGCAGGTCAAGCTTTCCTTGTACTTTAAGAAGCAAGGACAAAAATCTGACATTTGGTTCTGCTTCAGAGAAGGCGTTAACTTGGTCAGATGTTGACTCATAGGTTAAGCTGGAGCTTGAGCTTTCTTACAGCCACACTGCCAGGCACAGCTGGATGACTGCAGACATGTGCTTATGGCCAGTCTCTGAAGAATAGACATCAGCTGGTTGCAGTATGCCGAGAGAATCACACATCTGCAGGATTCACTAGTGCAGTGCTTTATACTGTGCCCATGCATTTGTACATACAGAAAACACATGGCCTGATGAGTCTTGAAAGTCTCCTGTAGTCATACGCTTAAAGTATTGAAGAAGTCTGTTTAAGCTAGGAGAGTGGGCTTGGTTTAAAGCAGATGAGTGTTCCTGTCACCTCTGCTGAGGTGGAGTTTCTATCAGCAGAAAGGTAGTAACTAATTTGGGCAGAGAGGGGGTTAAAAATTTTAAGCTTCCACACAGATTTCTGCATTGAATTTTAACCACAGCTTCAGTCTCTTCCTAGCACTGGAGTCTTGTTTATCTTGGGAAGAAAGGAACACAAGTTCCTTTTCTGCTGCCTTTCTTTCATACAGAAGGCAGCAGAAAAGGAACTTGTGTTCTGAACCATTGCCATAGTTAGGGTGAAAGCAACCCTCTTCTCAGGGCTGTTTTTAGTAGAAAGTTCACAACTACCTGAAATGGCCTGGGTGTTGCCTGTGTTCTGTCCCTGTCTTTGCTTCAGTTTACCAGAACATCAGTCCTTCCTTCTGCCATCTCAGGGTCTCCTGCTCTCTTCCATGCTTTTCACATGCAAAGTACAGAGTCTGGTCCATTCCTAAACTACTCTTTTCAAATCTGTTTTCCAATGGTGGGCTTATACACAGCTCCTTCTATTAGAGCAGTTTGTGAACCAGGAGAAAATGTAGGATCCACCATGCTTTTTGTCTTAAAATAAGAGTTTCTTGTTGGTTTTTTTGTTTTGTTTTGTTTTGTGGGTTGTGGGTTTGGTTTTTGTTGTTGTTGTTTTTTGGTTTGGGTTTTTTTTTTTTTTAATGGGATTTCCAGCAATTGCTTTTTTCCAGCATTTTCAAATTACTTCCTTTGGAGTCAAGCTATGAACATTAACCTTTCTGTATTATGATAAAAATATCAGAATCAGGCTCAGAAAAATCTTTGAGTATCTCCCACTTTTCCTTAAAAGCTTTTTAGCCCATTGATTCTGTAGGGCTAGTAACGCTTTGAAAGGTGGAGGGGGATATATTCTGGCTTGAGTGGGAGTTCAAAATATGTCGCTACTTTTTCCTTACCTCACATAGTGTCAACAGTTTCAGAGCACTTTGAAGCCATGTCAAAGGAATGATCCTTCACTCAAAATATTAAAATTTGAAATAATTACAGTTCTTATGATGGGGATGGTGATCTGGGAGATAAAGGATATTTATTAATGCACAAATAGCAAGCTGGGTAGTTGAATCATCAGTATTATTTTTGTGACCTTCACAAATTAACCTGGTGATATTCCAGAGGAACTGAACATGGAACAGCTTGTAAAACTCCTTTTGAGTTACCTGTCAAAATAATCCTGTACTATTTGAATGTTTGCTGTTGTACACCAGACCACAGAACCATACTGTGGTTCTTCAGTTGATATTTTAGTCTTCCAGGTAGGAAACACAGAAGTTTCCAAATACAGTTTCCTGATAGAAAACGGAAGGCAAAAGCCTGTACTGAGGCTTTATTGTAGTGTGTAGCTTTAGCTCTGCACAGAGAACCATGCAGGTGAGTTGTCGTTCCCAAAGGGAATAAAAATGTTATCATGTCTTTATTCTTAAAGCACATGTTTCGATATACATTTATTATATCTTTATGTAATTTTTTTAGTAGCTTTTGCTATAAAAAATTAACTAGAATTTATTTTTTTTTTATAATTGCTAATGGAAATACTTGTATTTCTTTCAGATATGGAAAAGAGGCAACCTGATGTCTTTCATGCTTTGAAATTGGGTAAGCACTGACACAATTCTCCCACCATGTCTAGTTCTTGTAACTTCAGAGCATGTTTGTTTGCTGACATGGGAAGCCATGAGATGTTCTGGTTTTACCTATGACTTTGATTTTTTTCCTTATTTTTCTTTTAATTTCAAAAATACATTTATTCCTGTAGTTAATTTTCACTTACTTGATAGCGCTTTTAGCCTTTTGCCAGCAGTCCTAGCTATATAGACAGTCAGGAAAAAAAAATAGTCACTCAGTAGTAAACAAAAGTTCCTAATGGATCTATTTTGGTTTTTTTTTCTTCTTCAAATATTGGAGGATGGCATTCCCATGTGAGATTAAATCTTTATGTTCAGTGAAGTCATGAGACTAGCCCTAAGGAAGGGTCTTTTCTTCAGTCAGCCTGCCCTTTTTTAGGTCTAAGATGCCCCAGACAATGAGGAGTCTTTGGTGATACAGTCTTGCATGTGCAGTGGACTTAATTCTTACTGGTGTTTTAGAATCATAGAATGTTTCAGGCTGCAAGGGACCTCTAGAGGTCATCTCGTCCAACCTCCCTACACAAGTAGGGACATCTTTACCTAGGGCAGGTTACTCAGATCCCCATCAAGCCTGACCTTGAATGACTCCAGGGATGGGGCCTCCACCACCTCTCTGGGCAGCCCATTCCAGTGGTCTATCACCCTGATATTAAAGGACTTTTTTTCTAATATCCAGTCTAAATCTATCCTTACCTAGCTTAAAACCATTGCTCCTTGTTCTGTCAGTACAAGCCCTTTTGAATAGACCTTCCCCCACCTTCATGTAGGCCTTCTTCAGGTACTGGAAGGTCACTATAAGGTGCCCCCGGAGCCTTCTCTTCTCCGGGCTGAACAGCCCCAACTGCCTCAGCCTGTCTTCATACAAGAGGTGCTCCAGCCCCCTGATCATTTTGGTGGCCCTCCTCTGGACATGCTCCAATATGCCTACATCCTTCTTGTGCTGGGGACTCCAGAACTGGATGCAGTACTCCAGGTGAGGTCTCGCCAGGGCAGAGTAGAGGGGCAGAATCCCCTCTCTTGATCTGCTGGCCACAGTTGTTCTGATGCAGCCCAGGATGTGATTGGCCTTCTGGGCTGTGATTGCACCTTGGTGGCTCATATCCAGTTTTTCATCCACCAGCACCCCCAAGTGCCTTTCCACAGGACTGCTCTCCAGTATATCCTCTCCCAGCCTATACTGATAATGCTGGTTACCCCAGACCAGGTGCAGGACCCTGCACTTGGCCTTGTTGAACCTCACCTGGGCCCACCTCTCCAGCCTATCCAGGTCCCTCTGTATGGCATCCTATCCCTCTGGCATATCAACTGCACCCCCCGGCTTGGTATTATCCACAGACTTGCTGACTTGCACTCAATGACACTGTCAATATCATTAATGAAGATATCAAACAACACTGGTCCCAGCACAGACCCCTCGAGGGACACCACTCATCACCCTCCTCCATCTGGACATCGAGCCTTTGACCATCCCTCTCTGGATGTGACCATGTAGCCAGTTCTTTATCCACTGAACAGTCCACCCATCAAACCCGTAATTCTCCAACTTAGAGACAAGGATGTTGTGGGGGACCATGTCAGAGGCCTTGCAGAAGTCCAGATAGATGACATCCATAGGTCTACCCTTGTCAACTGATGCAGTCACTTCATTGTAGAAGGCCACTAGGTTGATCAGGCAGGACTTGCCCCTCGTAAATCCATGCTAACTACATAAGATTACCTCCCTGTCCTCCATGTGCCTTAGCATATCCTCCAGGAGGATCTGTTCCATGATCTTCCCAGGCACAGAGG
>JAAGNO010015167.1:0-10469 GCA_033439905.1 Ceryle rudis
AGCTGGCCCCAGCACTGCAGGGGGGTCTCCCCAGAGCAGAGCAGAGCCCTGGGAGCAGAGGGGCAGGATCCCCCCCCCCCCTGCTGCCCACGCTGCTGGGGGTGCAGCCCAGGGTGCCAGTAGCTGCTGTGCTGCCGCCCCCCGCGGCCCGCCCGCCCCGGCCCGGCGGAGGGAGTCAGCGGGCACCCACCCGCCGGGGCCCCGGCCGGACCCTCGGAGCTGCCCGGCTCCCCACAGGGGGAGCGGAGGGGGCTCGGCACTCCCCTCAGCCCTGGCAGGATGCTGCCTTCCTCCCGGACCCAGATGGGGCTCTTCTTCATCCTCCTCTGCCCCGCCAACATCATCGGGCTCTGGTGGTGAGTAGGACATCCCGGGGGGGGTGCCAGGAGGGCGCACAGGGTTCCTTGCTCTCCAGGGGTAGTCTCCCTACACCCAGGGCACCCCCTGAGTGGGGACGTCTGCTCACTGGCCAGACAAATCCAGATCGGGGGCACCTCCATTCTGTCGGGGCTCGGGCACACGGGTGCGTTGGTGACAGCAGGCTGGGGGACCCTCAGGGGCATGGGGCACCCAGATCCTGCAGAGAGAGCTGCAGCCTGCCTCCCTGCACCCCCAGCCCGCAGCCTGGGAGGGTTATGTGCCTGAGGGGTGGGGAAGGCGGGGTAGGGGCCTCCACACCCCTCCAATAAGTCAACTTTAATTAAAAGCCTGAGGGTCCCTACGGTGTCCCCTCCTGAGAGGTGGCCTGGATGTGGCAGGGACAAAACCCCTGTTTGTAATGGTGCCTTCATCAAAGGCAGACACGGTGCCTTGCAGGATATTGGAGGGGGTGGGGGATTCATTACAGGCACAGAGCTGGGACCCAGCCTTGGAAAGCCCAGGTATCTGTCGAAACATGAACTATTTAAATCTATTAAGAATTTCACCCAGCCTGTCTTTATCCGGTTTTAAGTGCTTAGATTCCAGCTCCCCAGCGTGCTGTCCAGGCTATCATTCATTATCTGCGGCTATTCGTCTCCACATTGTCACACTCTTTTGACCCCTAAAATAAAGCTCTCCATAAGCCTTTCCCTTCCCAATCCCCTGCCTTCCCACTAGTTATTTATTCCGTGACTCCATCCCTTTTGCTAGCCCTGGCTCCAGGGGTGCAGGGCAAAAGTGGTGGAGCTTGCTGGGTATAAATGGTGCTGTTAGAGTCAGTTGTACACCAGCTGAGACTTTGGCCCTAGAGCTCCAGCACTGTATTGCCAGGGAAGGGGTTAATGCAGGTCTGAGGGGAGGGTGAGGTAGGGTGAGTCCTGGCTGGCACAGGGTGCTTGTGGAGGATTCCCCTGCTCCCCACTGCTTGCCTTGGGGTAGCTGTGCCATCCCAGGGCATGGTCCCTACTGTTGCCTGAGAGCTGCTGTTTTTCTCTGGCTAATTCTCTTATCACTGCTCCAAACACACAGCTGTCCCTTCAGCTCTCCCCGTTTTCTCTGCCCCATCCTCATCAATACCTACCCAGTGAGCCCTCACCCCCAAGCTCATGCCCTGCACCCCAGCTCTGGGGACATCAGTGCTATCCTGCCCATGGCTGGAGCAGGCAGGGGTGAAGTGGGAGCTCACTTCACCTTCGGTTTGGGTGCAGACAGAAAGCACCAGCAAGGGCAGGGTACTGGGGTACTGCTGCCCCCCACAGAGCTGTGTCTCACTGCCAAGCCTGGGTCCTGCTGGTGCCATGACCATACCATGTGTGTGCTGGCAGCGCTGGCTTGGGAAGATTAGCAGGATTTGGCAGAAGAGGGCAAGGGGTCAAACTTGTTTATTCTTCTCTTAAAAAAAGAAGAAAAGGAACCTTTAATTTAAGAGTAATAACTCAGTTGCACACAGTGTGGCTGAATGTGCTGGGCAGTGGAGTGGCCGCAGGGGGATCACTAGCATTCACTCTGCTTTGCTCTGAAGCCTGGAGCCAGCATCCAGGAAGAGGTGATGTGTGGATGAGGCCACCAGCACCACCAAATGGACATGCTGTGCTTCCTGGGACTGGGCATCAGAGCAGCCAGCTGGTTCACGAGCTGCTTCTGCCAGAGCTTGGGATCTCTAGCCCCGGGTTGAGATCACCCCTCCTTTCCAGGGACCATTTCCCATGTTGGGAAGAGAGGTCCAGGCACTGCCTGGCCCTTTGTGCCAGCTCAAGACATCTTCCCATCTGGTTAGCACTGGCGTCTGTGGGTTTTGTTTTTGGTGAGGAAGGGTTCAAGGGTTCAAGGGTGCAGCTGTGTATTGTGGAAGGGCTGGTGGCATTGGTAGAGATGTTCCTTGCTGTCCCTGTCACCGATGCATATGGACTTCGGTGGTACACCTTTGCACGTACACCCCCAGGCACCCTTGGGTGCTTAGCCAAGGGGGCATGTTCCCCTGCACAGAAAAGGAAGGTCTTCACTGCCCTGCCATCCCACCACTGGGTGCATTGGCTCTGCAGTGGGAGGGGATGCAGGGCCTGCCTGTTTCAAATATTTTTTCCCATGCTGGTGACAAACTGATTTGTGAGAGTGGCACAGTGGGGTGCAGCAGGGCTGGGTCTCTGGGACAATGGTCCTCAGCCCAGGCACACATCCAGGCTTGGCCACTCATGAGTGGTAACTGCACTCGTTGGGATCCTGGCAGATGGCTGCATCTACAAAGAAAATTTTGGGAGTGATGTATGAGAAATGACATCATGCTGATTACATCGTAGCCTGGGAAAGATCATCCTCATTGTGGTAGTATATCCCCAGAGGGCTCACTGAAGAGATAGTGACCCTTGTCCTATACCCCCTGTACCCCTGTGTTTAAGCAGAGGCAGAGTGACAGACACATGGACTTTTCCACAGCAGAAGTGGGCAGGCTATGGCCAGTGCCGATGGGAGGATGTGTCATTTGGGTGTTGCTTGTCCCTTGGTTCATGACAGGCTGCAGGGAATAGGCTCCCCTTGCTCCCACCAGCCCTATAAATTCTCTTTCTCCTCCCCTCATCTTTTCATAATTCTCACCTGGCTCCTTGTGCAATGGTGATTCCTCTCTGAGCAGGACAGATAGGGACTGCCTGGGGATCCCAGTCTGTCCTGGAGGTTGCAGGGCTATGAAATAGGCAGACATGGTGTCTCAGGAGGCCTGAGCAGATTCACAGCAGGATTTCAGCCCAGACAGCCTGTGGCTGGGCTGAGCTCACAGAGTCAGAGGCACTGTAGGGACGGGTGTGAGAAAAGTCAGGTTTCCCCAGTGCTCCAATGCCTGTCAGCTCTCTGTGGGCATAGCCAAGAGCCGTCAGGAAGTGGAAGAGAGAGCAAGGGGGGAAACCATCCCAAGTGAGATGAGCTCCACTCCAGCTGTGGGTCTGAGGCGGACTGGAGGGATGGACACCTGCCCTGTGTCCCCTTCCCATGCATGCACATGGGCAATGCATCTCCAGGTTTTCATGGATCTCCTTCAGAAGAGCTCAGGGAGGATCTATCCACTGGTACTCATGGCTGCACCTTTGCTTGAGGAACTCAGGGTTCTATGCCCCCCAAAGCCACATACTCCTGTGTGGATTTCACATGCAGGTGACCTCTCCTCAGCTGCCCTGACCAGCACCTGCACCACAAAGAGCCTGTAAGGGCAAGCTGCTGGGCTAGAGAGCCCTGCCTGCCTGCCTTGGGGTGAGCATAATGAGTCAGTCTACGGGCCTGCTGACCCACACCCACCACCCCACATCCCACAACCCACCATGACACCCAGTGCACAAGGCTACCTGGCTGTTCTGGGCATGTTCTCACCCCTGGAGCAGTGCTGTGCAGGCAGCAAAGCACCTCACTGCACAGGAGCCCCAGCCCAGTGGCATCTCCCTGTGTCCCTTCTGGGACAGGGGTTTACCTACTGGGTTTTTCAAAGGGAGAATGTTTCTCTTGCGCTCTTTGAGGTGGCACCATCTCCAAAATTGTGCTGCTTGTGTCCACTCCAAAAGAACAGAGCTTTCCTCCATGCTGTCTCTCATCTACACTCTTGGTCACCTCCCTTCTCCTAAGGTGACACCCAGGCTGCCCAGCCCTACCCTACGCATGCCTCAATATGGAGGGCTCAGCTGGACTGACTGGCATCACAGGCCTGACTCCTTCAAATCCCCCTCATGCAGGAGGGTGCTGGGCCACTCCAGTTCCAGCCTCTATGAGCACCTGAAGGAAGGATGCAGTGACCAGGGGTGGATGGACCCTCTTCTTCTCATATCAGCAATTCCGGGGCTTGGACATGGCTTCAGGACTGCCACCTCTGTGATCACATGCTCCCTCCATCCGCCCTGGTACCCACAGCACAAGCTTGGGCAACTCCTGCCTGCAAGCACTTAGCCCCGGCATGACCTTGCAGCCAGCAGGCCTATGGGTTGACACCATGCCATGCCAAAGCCTCTTTTCAGGCAGCATCCAAGCTATTTGCATCCTGTTCTTGCCAAGGAGGTCCAAGGAGTAGGGCAGGAAATGGGGTTCTCCTGCCTTCCCTGACCCGTGACATTTCCCACTCCCTCGCTGCACCTGATGCTGCTCTGCAGGCAGGACCCATCTGTGTCCCCTAGGGCAGTGACTTGCTGCTTACTCACACCCTGTCTGCCCAACCTCCCCCCTGCTTTCCACGCACAGCTGCCCCAGTTAGCAGCAGCACCCACGCATTGCCCCAGGTGGGGGGCCGGGTACTTGTTGTGTGCCTGTGTTGGATGAAGGGAAAGCTGGATGAGTGAAAATTCATGTGCATCTCCTCCTCACCCTGTTTGTACAGCTTGGAAAGAGATGAGATCCTGTCAGGTCTGATTTCCTTGAAGGGTTGTCATTGTGTGACACCATTGGGTGGGATGTGGGTTGACCTGTACCTCAGGGATGGAACTTGGCTCTCCAGGGCTGGTATCCAGCAGCTCTCACCTCTCCAATGAGGAGGAGAAGTGCCTGTGGGCTCAGGGTGATGGGCTGGGTACCCTGGCACACTGCATCCTCCTCCTGAGGGCATCCAGGGATTGGGATTGAAACCTGGATGTGAGGCAATCCATGACCTTGTTACCCCACAGTGGGATCCCCTTGCTACTCAGGAATGCCCAGGTAGCAGTATTCCATGGGTGCAGACCCAACCAGTCCCATGTGGAGGTGGCACAGCACAACTGCTGCTCTCCCTCAGGGTTTCAGGGCTGTCAGGATCAAAGGAGACATTTTTCTAATGAAGATGCAGGTGCTGTTTGTGAAGGCTGACCAACCTCTTCCTTGCTGCGTGGCTGTCTATTGGGTCCCTGCAAACTGGGACCCCACTGGCTCCCCTCCATCACGGTCTGCTGGCAGGGGTCAGCAGAAACCCTGCTCCACACCATCACCATGTCCAAAGGGGAGATGGGGACTTGTGCCAGGCTCCTTGGTCTATGATTTTGGTTTGGGAGCCAGACTGGGACATACTGGAGGCTCCCATGATCAAAATCTGAGCTGGGAAAGCTGTTGATTATGTCTCTCAGGAGTCCCCAGATCTGTGATATCCAGGACAGCATCCAGAGCACAGGGTTGCCTGAGGAAACTCCTGTTTCCCATGTGTCACTGGGACCGGGCTCAGGCTGTGGCTGTGGCAGCTGAAGACGTGACAGCAGCAGGTCGTCAGTGGATTGCATCTCCTCTTCGGTGCCTCACTATCCCCTTTCAGCAATAGGGGATGTTTTCCTTGCACAGGGGTGCTGGGAATCAGGTTGGAAAGCGGGGCTCCTTTTGGGGTGAGGCAGGCAGTTTTGACAGCAGGCAAAGGGCACCAGGAGCAGGTGGGAAGGATGCTGAAGGTGCTGAGACTGGCTGGGGGCTGCCCGGTGGGAGGCAGCAGGGTGCTGGGGTGCCCCGGGCGGGCTGGGGGGAGCCGGGCTGGCAACCCGGTTCCTTCACCAGGGCAGGGGGAGGAGTGCCTGGCGGCAGAGGTGGGGCATCTTAATTGTAGATGCGTGAGGCTTTGGAGCAGGACAAGCTCAGGCAGATCTGGGCCCCGCGCTGGAGCCCTTGCCAAAGCGGTAGCAGTTTGGCAGCATTTTTCTTGCCCTTGTCTCCCCCCACCCCCCCCCACTCCCCTCCCAAACCCTCCAAAACAAAACAGTTCTTGGGCTCCTGGCATCCTCCCCACACCAGAAAGCAGAGCCCAGAGGAAATTAATATTGCATTGGACTTAGGCAGCCCACCCCACGCTTCATCAGCATGGCCAGAGAGCTCCCATCTGCTCCCACTGGTCTTGCCGCCTCCCAAGCCATGGGTGGGGACCCCCGTGGTGCTGGCGAGCCGCCCACTGCCCCCTGGCTCCACGAGGCTGAGCTCTTCTTCCCGGCCTGATCTGACCGGCCGGGGTGAGCCGCAGTTCAGCATTTGATCTGATGGCCTCGGGGGGCTGGCGCATCGTTTTTATATGAGTACAAAGAGTCGTCTCTTAATGAAAGTCCCATCCTGGCTCCCCTTCTTCCACACCCCACCAGAGCAGGCAGCCAAATCTCTGCTGTCCCACTGGGGACATCAGGAGCCCACGGTTCCTAAGGGAAGCAAGTTCAGAGCCTGGCACTGAGGCTTGAATCCCCATATGGTCATTGTGGGATGTGACAGGACAGGCTTGCTGGTGACTTTCCATGTGGGCTTCAGTTTCCTCGTTGATGGAGAGCCTGTGCAAGCACAACTGCAGCCACATGTTGCTTCCGCAGCTGCCCCATCCCTTTGCAGAGGCACCTGTGCATCACACAGCAAAGGGAAACCTGCTGTGGGGAGCAAAGGCAGATGGGTGCTCCCCAGCAGCAGTGTGGGCTTGCCTCAGTTTCCCTTCTGGAGGTTGCCTTTCTAGGCTGTGCCTCTCAGCTGAGCTGTTTAATCATTTAAACCTCCAGCAAGAGGGAACATCGTCCCGAAAACCCAGCTGGGGTTTGGTGGGCAGGACACGTGGGCAGCCTGATATGGGGATGCTGGCAGGACCTCAGGCTTCAAACAAGGGGCTCATATTGGGTTTGTACTAGGGAAGGATGGCAAACAAAGTCCTGCAGCCTAGTGTTCAGACCCCCAGATGCACGAGAGTGAAAAGGAAACCCAGAACATAGTTAAACATCGAGATTCAGCTTGTGATTTTTGAGCCCCTGGGGCTTGGCCAGACTATAAAGGTCTGGGTTTGGAAGCTGCAGTGCAGCTGGTGCTCCCCAGCAAGTGGGGCTGCTGGCAGCATGGGCTGCCTGCTTGCAGCTCCCCAGGGGACCTGGCCTCACACTCCTTAGGCATCCCAAAGTGCTAGGGGATGCCGAGTCCAGTCCTGGGGTCCTGTGTGCATCAACAGCCAGGAAAATCATGTTATTGAGCAGGATGAGCTCTGAGCCCATGGGAATGGCACTGGAGGTGAGAGAGGGCTGAGTGGAGCTATGTTTGGGGCATGCAAAATTTGTGTGGCCCATGGCCACACTGTCTCCATGCCACAAGACAGGAGCTGTTAGAATGGTGTGCCTGCCCTCTGCCCACTGTAGCTTTGTCAGAGATGTCCATGGTGGAGCTGCAGCATCTCCCACCCCAGCACAGGACATGATGCCATCAGGCTTTGCAGCTGCACAAGTGTGGAGGGCACTCCAGGCAAAATGTGTGGGGAAAATACAGGAGTTTCTGTAGCCAGCGGCATGCTGGGGAGCGACGTGTCATGCTCAGACTTTGCCTCCCAGCCCTGAAAGCAAGCATCTTGCTCCAGTTGTGCTGGAGAGGAGGAGCTGCTTCTGACATGAGCCCAGCCAAGACTTGCCCTCCCATGTTGGCATCCACAGGGCTGGTGATGCCACCTGCATCCTTCCCTTGTGCGCCCACACCCACCCATGGCTCCATTCTTCCCAGGCCAGTGCCTGGGTAGGGGCAGGCAAGTGTGTGAGCCTGGACAGCAGCCAAATGGCTTTATCACTGGCAAGGTCACTTGGCTTGTCTCCCACAGGGCAAAGCAGTGAGCCCCTCCTGGAGATGGGAAGGCCTCTTGAAGAGCACTGGCTGGACTCTCTGTTGTGCCCACGGGGCTCTGGGAGCTGCAGGTGCATCGGGCATCAGTCACACCATGATGGCAAGGCTGTGCCGCATCAGCAGCAGACCAAAAGAGCAGGTGCTGAGCAGCACAACATCTCTGCCACCTCCCATCAGGGACATTGCCATCACCCCCAGGGATGTTCCCAAGGGCTTCAGGGTGCAGAATGGCATGTGCCAGCATCATCCTCCAACCAGCACCACAGCTGTGGATCTCCCCTATTCCCTGACTGATTGGGCAGGACAAGGTATCCCCTGGGTGCTAGTACACAGGTACTGCCCATACTTTTTGTCCTGCTCTCTCTGCATACCTCTCCTTGTCCCATTGTCACCCAGGCTTAATGCTGAGCCAGCACTGCCCTGCAGCCCTGCTCTGTCCCTGGGAGAAAGTCTGGCCATGCCCCATACCCATCCTAGTCCATCCGTTCCACCTCCCCTCCCGGGCTTGGGTGCTGGTTTTGCTCTGCTCACTGTCCCTCCTGCAGGGCAGTGGGGAGCCCCCTGGTCATGGACCCCAACAGCATCTGCCGCAAGACGAAGCGGCTGGCAGGGAAGCAGGCAGAGCTGTGCCAGCTGGAGCCAGAGATAGTGCAGGAGGTGGCCAAGGGCACCAAGCTGGGCGTCCGGGAGTGCCAGTACCAATTCCGCTTCCGCCGCTGGAACTGCACCAGCCACAGCAAGTACTTCGGCAAGATTCTGCAGCAGGGTAAGTCCAGCACTTCCTCAGTCTCTCATCTCCCAAAAAACCTCCAGCTGCCTGGTCATGCACCTCCTTGGGAGTCCCAGAGCAGAGCCTGGATGTGCAAACCTGTGTCTGTGTGTCTCTGTGTGTGTGTGTGTGTCGGGGTTGCTCAGTGCTCCCCAGTGCAGTCACGCTGAGGTTTTACTGCTGGGACATGTCTCCCTGTGTTGTAATGAAGCAATTACCGATGCTACCAGACAGCGCGGGGCTTCACAAAGCCTAAGTATGCACCCTCGTCTGGCAGTGATTTACTGCACTCCCAGGACCCCAGGGTGTGCTGGTGGAAGGGGCCCCGGTGGGAGGCAATGCACAGCCATGGGGACCCGCCCCTTGCCTCTTGGGTGCCCTGCAGATCCCTCCTCCTGGCACACTCCCTAGGGAAAAACCCTGGAGGGAGGATAGGGAAGTGAGGGATGCTCGAAGCAAGTCGGGCTGGTACAGCTCCATAGTGGGTGGTGAGTTTTGTCCTGTCTCTGTTCCCACACTGGTCCCTGTGCTGGGATGGATGAAGATGCTGGAGGGTGCTCTGGTCTCCTCAGCCCTCACAGCTCCTGCTGGCTGTAAGGCCAAGGCAGAGTGGATATGCCTTTGGGCCTTGCAAGGGCATCAGGGAGGCCTCCCTGGGGGCACTGGCAGAGTATCCTGGGCACCCAGCGGCTGTGGGTACCAGTGGGAGACAGAACCAGGGCCCCAGGGGAGACACTAGCTGGTGACAAATGTTCAGGCTTATTTAAGAAGATGATTTGCAAGTGTAGGTTCCTCCTGACACGGGGAGGTGTATTCAGTTGAGGGGCAAAGAGACAGAACACATAGGGACACTCCTGCCTCTGGAGTCACCAATTTTCACATCGACCTGGCAGCAAGGCGGGAGGGATCTGTGCCAAGCTGGCCTTCAGGCTGGAAGCAGGGTGGTGCTAGGATGCCAGGGCCAGATTGAGTAGCAAGTGGGTGATGCTGGAAAATGAGCTATTGAATACCTGAGGGCAGCTTGGGTTGGAGACACAGGCACATCTGGCATGGGAATGCTGAAGGAGCTGCCACCCTCTGTTTGGCCCAACCTTGCTCCTGGGATGATGGAGATGAGCAAAGTCCTGGGGACAGTGGTAAGTTTGGGAGCCCCTAGCAGTCTGAGGATATGGGACATCCCAGCTAGAGGTGTAGATGCCCCCAGGACTGCATCATGGGTGTGAGAAGCATAGCAATTGTCCCGTACTGAGAAGTGTCAGCAGGCACCAGCTTGCCTATGCCAGCCCAGCATTTTGGGAGTTCGCAGCTGCCACAGGATGTGCACCTCCCACCCAAAACCCTTGTCTTTCCATGGGGGCTATAGTGGGCTCTGGTTCCTAGCTGTGGCCTCGCCGGCACAGTTGCAGCCCTCCCCCATTCCCTCCCTGCTGCCTGTGCCAGGCACAGCGTGCCAGGGCAGGCTGGCCTGGGGGCAGCCACGTGTCTGGAGGAGCTGTCAGAGGAGCAACATCCCCGCAGGGGCCTGGCTGGCAGGGTGGCATGGGGACCTCTGCCAGCTGCGGGCTGCCTGCCGAGGGCTCTGCCAGCCCCAAGCAGGAGCAGGTGGGTGGTCATGTGCCTTAGGCAGGGCAGGAGGGCCAGGGCAGGGGACACCCGTCCCTGGGGTGGCACTGATGAGAAAGCACCAGTATGCCCAGTTCCTACCAACACACTGCATGGGCTTGTGGAGGAACCATTT